>KN817638.1:0-39571 GCA_000827495.1 Hypholoma sublateritium FD-334 SS-4 | reverse complement strand
GACTCGGACATGAAATTAATGGACGCGCCCGGTTGGACCGTCATGGACTTTCACGGACTTGCGGGGATTGCCAGAACGACCAATAATATGCCGCGCGGGCCCACTGGCAATATGCCGCTCGGGCCCACAAGTAATATCCCGCGGACTTTTAGGTAATAGCGTGGATAATCCAAGCATATTTGCAAGATAATCGTAGCCGATGATAGCGGATATCGGATTTGGTTATAAGAGGGATATTACAGGATATTATCTAAAAGGAAACCGAGGGATCCTCCCAGCCTCTATAATCGGGGAGCGAGCCCCTTATAGGGGGGGTTCTTACATACAAAAAACCGGCCCTTATAGCATTGCTAAGGTAATGACATAGGTGTAGGAAGGCCGTTACACAGTGGGCGCCTGTTGCGGTGACCTGCATGACGTCGTTTTCAAACATGAAATTGAATATAATTTACGCCGGAGGCTCCGCCGCCGACGGGGCTGGTATCCTCACCTGAAACGAATGCCTATCTGAGAAGGAGTGACAGCTCCCATCGCACGCTACGTTCGATCCAGCGTCTCCATCGCAGGTATTCCCAGAGAAGGCGATGATGTCCGCTCTGCAAATTGCAAGCAGGTAAAGGAGGCCAGCCCGAACTAACGTAGAACGCCTTGAGTACGGCATACCAGTCGATGAGTGAGGATAATCTCATCTACAATATTCTTCCTCTTATAATACTGACAACCAGGATATATGTAGCACCAACGTGTCCACAGCTTGACTGGTCATATTGCCACAACTTCTGTGATGCACATGGACATGTGAACAAGAGAGAACACCCCGTCCATAATCATACTCGGCGAGCTATTAACCTCGCGAATTTGTACTATGTAGACAGTGGAGACGTAGAAACGGCCCGGGTTGGACGTTGAAGGTCAAATGTTGATATTGAAATGCAGTTCCGAAGTATATATACACTGCGCCGTCCGGAAAATCGCCTTGTTTACCACATGTGCTCTGAAGTCTTAGAAGTGTGTCAACATAAAGTAAGAACAACTCACCTGTTGACCTCCTGAAATTCCGACGTCAAATGGATCAATGTCACCAAAAAAAAATGTATATAACTTCCGTCTCCGGTTGAGAAACCGTCAACCCGTCCTTTAACGGTCCTCATTTTGCGAGGCGATTGCGAGGGCTGAATTTTGTTATCTGCGGGGTCGATCATAGCAGATTCAACGTCTAACAGTAACAATAGTGGCCATAATCAAAAGATCTACGCTCTCGTCCTATCCCTGCACTTGCCCTGCACCGTTTTCTGGGTTGAACGTACTTATATCTATTTATAGATGCGCTGAAAATAGATCGGCAGTTTACTACCTCAGATAAGATGTGTTCTGAAACTACTACACTCCGACGCACTAGATTTGGGCTCGGAAAATCGACACGAACTACATTGACTCAAATCTACTAGGCTACTGGAACTCAACAGTACCAGGCTGTAGGTTTAAGATACTGACTGGCAGATACGCAGGATCATGCACGTTTGTTGATACATACCTATCTATCTCACCTACACACAGCCTTGCATTTCTCATGTACCAGGACGGTAATATGGCCGCGCCTTCGATTGTCACGCGTATCATAGAATGAGTAGATAATAATATTCTGACTTCGGCTTGCAACCATGGGCGCCCCGCCAGACTGAGCGCACGCTGTATTTTAGCCTCACTCGCCAACAAAAATCACATTGGACGTATTATTAGAGCAAGTCTATGTAGTTATGAAGGATACTATTGCACTGCGAATACAATGACTTCAAGGGCGCTGCGGGGAATCTGCCGACATCCTCGTTCCCCGGATGATTTTTAGGCACAACTTTGCCCTTATAATGCACACACAGCTCCTTATAAATAGCAGGAATATGGATGTTAACTCACAGCAACCAGAACCAGAATGGCTTTCTTCCGCCTTACATTACTCACCATCTTACTTACCTGTGATATTTGCCTTTGCTTCCCCAATCACGGGTCGCTCGCAGGGCTTTCTGCTCGCGAACTTGAGCAAATTATCCCGACTCTAGAGATACGCGCCCTCCCTTCACCCCCGGGACCGCTTGATAACCCGCGTGCAAAGCTTGTCACCGACCCCGCCAACCCTTGGATTGCGCCAGGGGAGAACGACATACGCGGGCCTTGCCCAGGAATAAATACTCTTGCTAATCATGGTGTATGTTCACCATGACCAACTCGTCGCCTGATAGATTTGAGATTTACATGAAGCACTTACAGTTCCTCCCTCGCAACGGAATTGCTTCGCCGTCGCAGATAGTGACCGCAGTACAAGAGAGTGAGTCCGCAAATACCTTCTACATATCCTGATATTCAACACATGAGCCCAACAGTATTTAACATGGCAAACGACCTCGCAGTGTTTCTCACATACGGTGTTCATTTGGTGGATGGGAATCTGCTCACAGATCTTGTCAGTATTGGAGGGAAGACGCCCGCGACAGGACCGGATCCTCCATCTCCAGCAATTGTAGGAGGCTTTAACACTCACGCGGTATTTGAAGGAGACGTAAGCACCACTCGCGGTAAGCCAACTTCGGCATGAGAATTGCGAGTGATTAAAAATGAATGCTTTCTGGGCGTAGGTGATGCATTCTTCGGTGACAACCACAGCTTCAACGAAACACTCTTTGACGAGGTCAGTCCGTATCTCATTGGCACAATTTCTTGCTAATTCGGTGTGCTTGGACCACAAGCTCACAGCATTCAGCGATAAGTTCGGCGGCGGGGCTTACAATCTCACCGTGGCCGCCGAGATCCGCTTCCAGCGGATCCAGGATTCCATAGCCACGAACCCAAACTTCAGCTTCATTTCCCCGCGCTACTTCACTGCGTACGCAGAGTCCATTTTCCCCCTCACTTTCTTCGTCGATGGGCGCGAAACCGACTCGCTCACGCTCAACATGACCGTCGCGCGGGGTTTTTTCCAGGACGGTCGTCTGCCCGATGATTTCTTCCGCTCCAATATCTCCTGGACACTGAACGATATCGGGGGTGGAATCGGAGAAATCTTCGCGAAGCACCCTATCCAGCCTGGCGGTAACAACGGCACAGTTAACAGCTACACCGTGGATCCCAACTCCGCTAACTTGAACGAGTTCTGCCAACTGTACACGGATTTCGTCAACATTACCATCCGCGGGCTCTATCCCAACGCAACTGGGCCTCTTCTCGAAGCGTTGAACCAGAATCTTGATTTCTTTTTCAGCGCCTTGAGCGAGTCTAATCAGGGCTGCACCCAGGTGCCAGCTTTTGTTTGACTTTTGACTTTTTAAATTGTCTGTTGCCCTGCGTCGAGTCTCCTTCCAGATCTATTAAACAATACACACACCTCTTGCAGGCCTTTATTCTAGCCCCTGATGACCTTCTATTCTTCTTGGTACTACGTTCGCTTTATGTTATCTACTGCAAATCTACTGCAGGTGGAGATAGGCATTGGAACGAGGACGGCGAGCGGTGTTAAGCCCAGCAGCTCTTGAATAAGGAAGCATGAGAGGAGTGAAGCTGTGGAGCAGCACAAGTCGAGTAGGTTAGTCGGCTGTTACCTAAGATAACCCGAATACCACTGTATGCAGCTGAATGTGTTCGTTTCCAGCAATAGTTCTCCTCTCCTCCGCTAGACAGTGGGCATGCTGGTAGTAGATGACGACGTCGGCGTACAAAGAGACAGTGTCAATGAGCAGCCTATTGAAATTAGAGAGGGAAGCTGAGTTTTTAGAGAGTTCAAGGAGTAAGCGCGTGCACTGTGGTCTACACCAGAGCCGTGAACACAGTACGGTGGCGCCGCCGTAGTCGTTCGCGTTGGGAGTTTGTTTGCAGTTGGACCCCAGTTCAGGTCGTCGTGCGAAAAACAAATCGGCATTTGCCATTCGGTCCGCTTCGCCGATAAACTAGCGACGTGGGCCCCGAAACCTTGTTCGTGTGCTATTTCCCGAACGTACCCTCATCATGCACCAGCATGCACCCCACAAGCTAGGCCTGGAGGCGCATACGCGCTGCAAAACTTTAGCGACGTAGCTAGAGAAATACATAGTGCATTGCATGCATGGCCACCCCGTAGGGCCCAGGGCCCAGCCGAGGCCCAGCATGGAAGCCCTCGCAAGCGGCCCTGTGAGTGCAATGTGATTGCGATCCCCCGACGTGGTACGTGCTCTTCTTCGCCTCTCCTTCGCTGGGTCAAACATACACCGAAGAATGGACAATGTCCCCTGAGAATATAGGCACTATGCGACTTCGACAGTGTCTTCAATGTCAGATCCCTCCCACAAACTCGCGCTAATTCGGTTGCCTCTCAATTGGTGACTCCCAGTGCCATCTGGGTACGATGCGATTGGTCTGGCTCTGACGTGTTACAATTACACTACATGCGGATTTCTCTGAAATTGGAGGGCTCAAACTAACTGCTGGGAATGACAGAACTCTGTACAGCGGTTGAAATCGCTAACTGACTGTCAACTATTCCGAGCAACCGGTGAATACGCCAACTGCGTCGTATTTTCAAGTCTCGGCCGCAGGATATCTGAATTCTAATCGGTCAGGCTACGGGAACGGTAAGCCCAGTTAACTCAACCGGAAAGAAAAACCAAAAATCTTTGCATCAGGCGTACTGTATTCGATATGATTACGGTGGCAGATCAGCAAGACACGATCATTTATTGAGCTTCAAAGCTATTCTAGACTAAACAGCGCCCTTAATCATACTCACATTCCGGTTACAGAGCTATACATAGCCCCCTCAAAACCTTTTTAACTCTGGCATCAACTGCTCAATAGCCAGTACAAATGGCACGCCTATGCTTCAGCACACTTCTTGTCACTCTGCTTCTCTATAATGTCGCATTTTGCTTCCCCGACTATACATCTCTTGCTGGGCTGTCTGCTCGAGAGCTTGACAGTATCATCCCGCATTTGACTATACGCGCGCTTCCTTCCCCCCCGGGACCGCTCAATAACCCCCTGGCAAAGCTCGTCAACGATCCCGCCCACCCTTGGATTGCGCCGGGTCCAAATGATATGAGAGGGCCTTGTCCTGGGTTAAACACCCTCGCCAATCATGGTGTACGTCGAAGAAAATTGTAGGTGCATCTGGGAACAGAATATTGACTGCATAAGGCCTTATTCTAGTACCTGCCTCGCAATGGGATTGTGACTCCATCTCAGATAGTGACCGCAGTTCAAGAAGGCAAGCACGCATAACCGTCCTCAAGTCATTTACCACTGAAAAATCTTCAGGATTCAATATGGGGAATGACTTGGCGGTCTTTCTTGCATACGCCGTTCACCTGGTCGACGGTAATCTTCTCACTAATCTACTCAGCATTGGAGGGAAAACATCCGAAACGGGGCCAGATCCTCCTTCGCCTGCCATTGTTGGTGGGGCCGACACCCACGCAGTATTTGAAGGAGACGCAAGCACCACTCGTGGTATGTTAATCCTCTACATTGGTATTTACCAAGCAATTACATATCTCACTTTACCGCCCATTTGTTCAGCTGATGCTTTCTTCGGGGACAATCATAGCTTCAACGAGACACTATTTGACGAAGTCAGTCAATTACTATGACATACAGGCTAGATTTAAATCATGTTATTCCCCCCATAGCTCACCGCATTCAGCAACAAGTTTGGTGGTGGTGCCTACAACCTGACTGTCGCTAGCGAAATCCGCTTCCAGCGTATCCAAGACTCCATCGCAACAAACCCGCAGTTCAGCTTCGTGTCCCCACGATATTTCACCGCTTTCGCCGAGTCGTTCTTCCCCCTCGCGTTCTTCGTCGACGGACGTGAGACAAACTCGCTCACGCTAGACTTGACGGTCGCGCGGGGTTTTTTCCAGGACGGCCGCATGCCCGACGATTTCTTCCGATCTAATATCTCCTGGACATTGGGTGCAATTGGAGGTGGGGTTGAGGTAATATTTGAAGCGCACCCTGTGCTTCCTGGAGCAAACAATGGCACGATAAACAGCTACACAGTGGACCCAAACTCCGCAAACCTGTCCGACGGCTGCAAGGCCTACACAGATTTCGTCGATGTTATTGTCCGGGGGCTGTATCCCAGTGCGACGGGGCCACTCCTTCAGGCGCTGAACCAGAACCTCGACTTCTTTTTCGGCGCTATAAGTACATCCGGCTGCACACAAGTGCCTGCCTTTGTCTAAGGGTTAACATTATGCATTTGAGCCTATGGTATCAATGTATATAATATATGGGCGTATAGTAGTGATGACACGGCAAAGAAACCCCTAAGGCCCGACGAAAAATGGAAATAAATAAATTACACAATTTGGAATGCCGATCCCCCAGCCTTTGCGTCCAGTTCAATCACTTCATTCAGACCTACGGAAGGGCGTCTATTGATCCGTGGCTTCGGGAGCAAATAATTATACTACTCACCCATGACCTCAAAGAACGCTTTCGGATCCATACCTCTAGCGGAGCTGAAGTCCGTTCCTGTCTTCTTCAACGATCGCATAGCATCACGCACGGCATGGACCATTGCGACCGAGGATACCAATGAGAAGACTATCAAATCATAAGCACGAGCGGCTAGGTTACTTATTCATTTCATGAATGGACTCACTGATTATCTTGGCGCCCATCCGTTCGGCCTCTTGCGTGGTGAAAGAGGGCGTCAACCCACCAGAAATAACGTTCACGAGAACCTATAAACAAAATTCTTGGTTAAGATAGTATATCCTGAGGGCTGGGTACATACGGGCTTCGGAGCTAGAGCGGCGACCGTAGAACGGAGCAACTCTTCCGTCTTGACGCCCTCGATAAAGCAGACATCAGCGCCGGCATCGGCGGCCAGCTTGAGCCGGATGACTGCTTCCTCCATCCCGAGGACCTGCGCCGAATCAGTGCGCCCGATGATTACCTGAAATATTGTTAGTCTCCTCCGCAAAATAAAGAATGAAGATGATCGTGCGCACAAAGTCTGATCCGCCGGGTATCGAGTCACGCGCAATGACCGCCGCTCGAATTCTCGTCAGGAACTCTTCCCGGGATACAACTTGCTTCCCCATAAGATGCCCGCAGCGCTTGGTCTGCACCTGATCCTCGATGTGCATGCCCGCAACACCGGCGCTGACATATTGCCTGACTGTGCGCGCGACATTTGCGGGTCCCCCAAAGCTGCGTGGGGCCATAAGGACTAAATTTGAATCTGGAGAGGACAATCGCTTACCCTGTATCGGCGTCTGCGATGACCGGGACGGAAGGCTGCAGGCTGCAGACCATTTGTGCAGCCTGTCATACAGAGATAAACATCTGCAAGATTAGATCCGTGGCGAAGCTCTACTCACCCCGACAAAGTCGTTTAGCGTAGCAATAGCAACATCTGGTTGACCCAGGCGTGAGGCCGTAGTGGCAGCGCCGCTGTGAATAATCACTTAGATAGCCAACAAATAACAACGCAGAAATCTTATTCACCTTTGGTACAAGCAGTCGAAGCCCGCCTCCAAGGCAACTCGAGCACTTATACCATCACAAATACCAGGAGCACACTGCAAGATTGTAAGTAATACAATGAGACCAAAAAATATGAGCAGTGTACTTACCACAATACCCGGGCGGGCAAGCATTTGACGCAGGCGGGTGGCGGCATTGTGCGACAAAGGTCCCTCGAGGAAATTCTTTGGGTCTAGGCGAGCGTTAAAGTATACACCGGCGCGTGGTGCCTCCACGGGGGTAGCGACAGCCGGAGCAGAAACAGTGGTAGTCTGGGAAGAGTAGTTGAGGCCTGGCATTGTCAAAACGTTGAGGTGGACTGGTCGAGTGATGTTCGGAAGCGGAGAGCTGGCTGGAGGTAATGGTCATTTCAATGTTATACCTTCCTGCTTTTAAGAAAAATACGCTGTGACTAGCCAGCACTCAAGTCGTTGTGTATAATGTTGAGTTTCCTATTCGAGGGAGTCCAGGTCTGAGTAGATCGTTGATTAACTACGGCGATGAAAATCCTTGGCAATAACACATACCGACGGCGATAGAAGCTTGTCTTGACCCTGGTGAGGTATTCATAGTGCAAGGTTCGTCCACGCAAGTATACATATATAGTGCGGAGCCGGAGAACTGTAACCGTCCTTACAAGAACGCGGCCTAAAGTCTGGGGACACAGAATAATGCATTGAATGAATTTAGAGAGCTTCATAATCACAAAGATCCTTAATGTTCAACACAAAAAGGCCACGAAGTGACGATAGACGAACGAGTTATTTGTCTCGGCCTTCTATTATGACACGGGGTAGAGATTTACTGGATGTCTTCCAGATACACGTTGCGATCTCGGCAAGTGGCCGCCTCGCTGCCCGCGTCCGAGGCTGCTATCTGATCTCCTTGAACTACGCACAGGAATCGGTCGAAGTATCGGAGTTGCTGAATGAGACATATCCCACTGAAATCCAGCCGCCGTCTGAACTCGTCACGTACGTGTCGGAAGCGTCTAGTCATTTTCATTGCGCAGGGGGTTACCACTGCTTGTGAGGACGTTGATCGGATCTGAGATGGAATGTGTAGTACTGGACAAGAATATTCGGCGCCGCGGCCGTGAGTCTCGCGACCTGAGCGGGAGGACAGAAAGCATCCGACCATAAAAACAAAATACCCACTGCCGCAGAGTAGATTTTCCGTAATCGAGCAGAGAGCCAGAATGAAAGCTTCGGTGTCAATCACGCACGTCTCACCATAGTTCCTTCCCCAACCCATCAATCAAGATTGTCACTGGTGGAATTTATGAGCCACGGAGCTACCCTTGTAGCCTTGGATAGAAATACGTGTCGTGAAGGGGCGCTTCAGAACAAGATTGGGTACGCGCTTGACGTCCGAGTCCGTGACATGAACGAAGATGCAAGAAGGCAATGAAGTTATGAGCCCCTGTGTGGTTCAACAAACCAAGACCTGATTCATGAGTGATGGCTTCAAGAGGGATGAATTGGAATAAGGAAGGTGGAGGCAAGATGGAAGTGCGAGTGCTTGGGAGGCTTTGGAAGGATTAAAGGCCGCGTCTGAGTCAATTGAAAATGATCCGGTATCAGCCGCTCACCATTCCGGTGACTGCCGCGTCACCATGCCACGGCCCGCGACCCACTACCTCCCACTACTTACTTCAGCTTCAATACTTAGCTCGCATTGACTTCAAGCTCAACGCTCGTAGTTGAAGTTGATTTTACTCAATCATTCGATGTTCTCAACCTCCAAAAAAGCACACATAGGCTATGTGTCATGGTGGTAAGAAAGGGAAAATATCTTTTATTTGGAATTAACTTGGAGTTAATGAAGCACGGTTGTAAAATATCGATGGAGAGACATCAACTAAGATCCCAAAAGCCCCCAAAAAGCTCAGAAACAAAAATGGAAGAAGTTCAAACAACATTGTACGCCGAGCCCCCAGCTTTCGCGTCGAGGTCGATAACTTCATTGAGGCCTAGTACAGAAGCGGTTTCAATTTGAATTCTGCCACTGAGTGTATATCGATATTGCTCACCCATAACCTCAAAGAAAGCCTTCGGGTCCATTCCCCTGGCCGAGCTGAAGTCGGTCCCGGTCTTCTTTAGTGACCTCATGGCCTCGCGTACGGCATGAACCATTGCCACACATGAAACCAACGAGAAGACTGGTGTGTCCACTAAGTAAGAAGTCTAAAAATATATTGATCTAATCAACTCACTGATGATCTTAGCGCCCATCCGTTCGGCTTCTTGAGTAGTAAACGAGGGCGTCAAGCCGCCTGAAATAACGTTAACGAGGACCTATCAATGTCGAGATGTTACTTCAGGTCAAACACTAGAGATATGACAACGAACGGGTTTAGGAGCAAGTGCGGCGACAGTGGAACGAAGGAGTTCCTCAGTCTTCACGCCCTCGATGAAGCAGACATCGGCACCGGCGTCGGCAGCCAGTTTGAGACGGATAATGGCCTCTTCCATCCCGAGCACCTGAGCCGAGTCAGTGCGCCCTATAATAACCTAAAATCAGGTCAGACCCTCGATCATCGATGGATGCTAAAAAAGACGGGTGCACTGACGAAGTCCGAGCCGCCGGGTATCGAGTCGCGCGCAATGACGGCCGCACGGATTCTAGTCAAGAATTCTTCCCGTGACACCACCTGTTTGCCCAACAGATGTCCACACCGCTTGGTTTGCACCTGGTCCTCGATGTGCATTCCCGCAACGCCGGCGCTGACATACTGTCTCACTGTGCGTGCAACATTCGCGGGTCCTCCGAATCTGAGAGGCTCCGTGAGCACAAAATTAGGTGCAGAGTGCACGATCGATTACCCCGTATCGGCGTCCGCAATGACGGGGACAGAAGGTTGCAGGCTACAGACCATTTGAGCAGCCTGTTTTTCGATAAAATTAGATTTGCGGTTCCTGATGTACGAAACGAAGAAGATCGTACGCCGACGAAGTCGTTCAATGTGGCAATTGCGACGTCCGGCTGCCCAAGTCGCGAGGCTGTCGTCGCAGCACCACTGAGCACAGAATCTCAGATTTTGCACGAATCGCTAAAGTGGATAATATCTGACCTCTGGTACAAGCAGTCGAAGCCGGCCTCTAAAGCCACTCGAGCACTGATACCGTCGCATATACCAGGCGCACACTATATGTAGTATCAGTTAAAGTTAGATGACAGTATCTGTCAGTGTGACGACGATGTACTCACCACAATACCAGGTCGGGCGAGCATTTGTCGCAGCCGAGTAGCGGCATTGTGCGACAGCGCCCCTTCAAGATAGTTCTTCGGATCCAAACGAGCGTTATAGTACACCCCAGAGCGTGGCTCCCCTACGGGTACAGCGGGAGCAGGAGCAGAAGAGATGCAGGTGTTGGAAAGGTAATCGCGGCCTGGCATCTTTTAAAGAGGTGAGAAGGTGAAGATACTTGACTGAGTGCTAAGAATGAGAGCCGGGAAATGGGATGCTTTGCAAGGTTAATGTTTCCTGTATTTATAGGTAGTCCAACCTAACTACTCATCGGCGAAGGCATTTCGGTGGACTGTACGGCTTCCTATTTCAGGTGGACTGGCTCGGAGTAACTCTTTAATTAGGCGCGGCGACGGAGAATTTTGACTACCTCGCGTACGGACGGAGATAGAGTCGGTCACCACAGGGCCGAGGCTACTTCAATGCCTCAAATTCGAACTTTAGAGCGAAGGGGAGGGTGTCTTCTACAAGAGGAAGATTGTTTTTATGTAGGAGCTAAGTCTACGCGAAGTTAGTAAAAAATGGTGGTGAAATTCTGAATCTTCAAGTTGATGACATAGCTCTGGCAAGCTGGCGGCACGGTATTTATTCGACCAAGATAAATATAGATTGATGGTATTTCGAGGCCGAGGAGCACATGAAAACATTTACATAGTATACAGACTCGATACAAACTCGCTGGAGAGTGATGTAAAGATTGAATTGAACGACATTGTATTTGCTTTAAGGATTGAGTTGACTAAATTCACGTATAACTTAGATTAATAAACTTGAAAATGCAGGACACAGAAGGACAACATACTCCACAAAGAAATTGCCTCCGCCAAAGGTTCCTCCGCAGCTTCCTTGTTGAGTGTTGCCGCATACGTGGAAGACCTCAGAGGCAGCATTACCCTATATGCATGGTAAGCATATGAGGCTCTATGAACATTCCAATTAGAAAATTACCATGTCGGTGAAACAATATTCCGTTTCTTCTGTTGCACTATCGCCGAAAGCAGAATACATACAGCTCTCCAAGATGAAAGCAACGCCTTCGCTCGGGGGGATTATGAACGTATTAGCTGAATTTTAGATATTCAATGCAGGCCTTCGTATCATTATTAGCATACATACGATTGCTGATCAGGGAGGCCGAAAGCGCTGGACAGTCCTCCGCATTGATGGGCATTGTGACCGCAAAGCAGTGGCTGAAGAAGCCTGAAAGTGACGGCGGATCTCAAGTGAGTCGATTTATTGTATAGACAAATATGCCACTGACATGGAACACCGCAGACGCAATTGGCAATTGTGCACTGTGAAGCTGCCCTCTTGGTATTTAGGTCTAACGAACGGACAGCGTTGTTTTGTTGTCCAGCGCTGGAAGCTGGATTAGAGCAATTAAACCTCTGCATCGTAATCACATGGCCGGATGGCATTGTAAGAGGCGTCGATTCAATAACATGCTTGTCATTGCACACTCTGACACTGTTCCCTATATGAATGTCATCAAGCAAGTGATTAGTTTAATGACTACATGAAGCGTGCCGCACCTAACGCAATGCAATACGCAGCGAGAAAAAGTGCAGATAAAATATTAGAGTGCATGTGGGAAGGTGGATTGCAGTAGGATTCGGAGGGAACGAGATATCAGGATCTGGGTTGTACTTGAATTTACTGGCTTTTATTCCATTTCTTTGGGAATTCGGCTGGGCGCCCGCCGTCGCGTAGGGTATGACATGTGAGGAGAAGGATGTAAAGCATGAGGGGGCGCAGTTCAGGATTGTCAGAACGTAGAAAAATGACTGTTCGACATAGACGGAGAAGATAATACCCACTATTGCGACAGGGTGGGGTATTCAATATCTCCATGGGCAGAACAGAGCAATATGGTATACAGGATTTCACGATTGAATTATATTCACTCTTGAGAATAACATTTTTTTCGTATACTCTAATTATTGTACCCAGTCAAGCCGTAATCTTGTCTGTCTTTGAGTCAAGGACCGGACAAGGATATGTTCCTGTTGGTTTCTGCACTTCAAGAAGACTCTCACTATAACAGAAACACAAATGCTTCCCATTGTAACCACGTTTCCTCTTGAATCGTCTGTCTGCTGTCTTGGATATGTCTTCAGGACGTGCTGAACTCCACTAGGAAACATTGTCACATGAAGTATAATCATGAACTCTTTCCGCATCACCACTACGTCACCAGCGTCCCTCTTTTTGGAATCGAAACCTGTATGCGTACGAGTTCTATATCTCCGAAGCGTGAGATTGATACGCATAACCTGCTATAGCCTGCTATACGGCTTCCGGAAACACATTTACCGTTGACATCTCAAGAATCAATTGCCTTCTGTTCTCTGGTTCGGGGTGAAAATGTTGATGCATCTCACGCTCTGAGCCTGAGCCAAGGAGTCACTGGTCATTTACCAGTGCCGTAGTCTTGTATGTATCCACCGCACAGCGACAAGATTTATTCGGACAAATAGATCCGAACGACAGAACCTGAGCTTGATTTTTTAGCTTTCGAGATGACCAATTAGCAGTAAGCAGAGTCAAAACAAAGTCCAAAAGAATAGAACCACATACCTACATCCATCATCGCATTGTCCGGTATCCACAGAAATTATAGAAATAAGGATGTGATGAGGGTGTTCGGTGACTGTTCGAAGCAAGTTCGAAGTTGGTTCGAAGACATTTACTACTAACAACGGTTGACATCGGCCCGGGTGCATCAATGTCTGTGGGAATTGTTGAATCGTGAGAAAAGACTCTTTGATTGCAAAATTTTGGTGCGTCAACGCGTCACCGGGCATACTTTAACTTCAACTTCAACTTCAACTGCTACGACAAACAGACCGCTGTGGCTCTACACCTACCATATCGACATCAGTGCACGAGTTCCGCAATTCGGACAGCGGCACTGGTCTCATGGAAGTCCAATGTCCCCAGCATTAATCTCAACCTGTAGACCGTCTCACAGCGCGCGTTGTTCTGCGTGCGTTGCATAACTCAGGGGAACCGTGAACGATTCAACGCCCCTACATGCTAGGAACACACTCGAGTGGTATTCATAGACCACATCTTGGCATGCTTAGATGACGTTACGGACCCCCGACCCGTCATGTGGATGAATGGCGCAGCCGGTGGTGCCGGAAAATCAGCCATTCCACAGACAGTCGCAAAGCTGCTCCGAGTCTATGATCAAGACCGTTGGCGGCGTCATTATTCTGCTCTACTCTATCAGCGGATCCAGGTCGACAAGACGATGCGCGTGTTGTACCCACTCTTTCCTACCAGCTTATGCAGAATATTCCAGAAAGCCGCGGTTTCATATCGTCCGGCATTGAGCAGGATGAGTTGCTCTTTGATCTCACTGCATGAGAAGCTCAGCTCCAGAAATTGATCGTCGACCCCATTTCTTTCTGTTCAGAAACAATAGCTTCGAGTCTTCGAGCAGAGACAACTTGAAGCGAAGACGCACTATCCGAAGTTGTGTAGCCTTTATCCAGATCTCTGCAGGAAGCGGCAACCTAACGCACAAATTGCTGATAGCAAGTCGCTGCCGTGGACTGCTTTGGAGAATATACCCTCTCCGCAGAGAAGTTTGGATAAGTACTACTGTGCGTTCCAACTTCCAACGCTGCGTTAATGATTACTTGTTCAGCCGTCTCGTGAGTCCCCTGGAATCACATTTCATTTATGACACTCTCATCGATACCGAAAAGTACACTATTTTGCGCTTCTCAGGCTCTTCATTGATGCACATGGAGACACTCCCGGCGACGCCCCGGAGCCATTACCATCGTATTTGCTTCATGATTCTGACCAGCCTGTGGCAGGCTCTAGCACACAACTCAGAAGCTTCCTCGAAGCGTACTTCCGTCAGATAACTACACCGTGGTATGGTACGTCCATCTAGATAGCCGTAGTGCACGAAGGTTCAAACAGTTAGCGTCCATCGGCTACTGGCTAGATGCACTTTCGGATGGGATTGCTTATTTCTTCAATCGGGCAAGAGTCATTTTTTATTTAATGCAAGTTCTATTAAGGACTCTGTTCTGGAAAATGGCTCCCAATTAGACAAGAAATGAGCACACATTTTTATGTAAATGCCACCTTAAATAACCTCGATTAAATGTTTACTAGATATAACTTAATAGTACGCACCGCCGCCGTCGCAGTAAGTCCTGTTAACACTCGAAACAGAGCAATCACGAGCACTTCTACTGTGCACCATGTTTATAATGAACCGCCACTGTCCATACTTCTGTGATGAGAACCGTACGAGGGCGAGGCCTTGAGGCTTCCACGGACATCTCGGCCATAGCTTTTGTTTATTTATGGATCTACAAGGCACACCAACATAATTCAAGTGATTGGCAAACCTATGCCGACACATCGGGGGCCTGTCAGTGTCAGAAATAGATGTTATTTGATCTTGATCAGCCTGCCACTGACTGCAGGTATGTACAACAAAACGGACATATATGTATGTATTCTCTAATTCCTGCTGCTCTTACCCCCAGTCTCTCTAGAAATCGAGCCACAACCTACCACGTTGACCATACCTCCGACGTTTGTTTCTCAGATCTGTCAATCGCACTGGTACTTGGATGTATTCTTAGAATGCAGCGCGACTTCGCGATGTGAATTTCTGTATATTCCTGGGCTAAACGCAGCATGGAAAACAGCCTGCGGTTATTTACATTTTCATAGGCGATGCCGAACCACCCAAATTTGTGTTTGCCCATGATGACTGAGAGCTTATAAGCCCCAAGAACATCTGGAATACGCAAGGTTGACTCGGACAAAATGGCCCGCACATTGCTTTCACTCTTCGCCGTCCTGCTCGCCGTTGACGGGGTATTTTGCTTCCCCAGCTATGCATCTCTTGCGGGACTCTCGGCGAGGCAGCTCGACGAGATTATTCCGCAGCTCACCATCCGCACCCTTGCCTCGCCCCCAGGACCACTTGAAGATCCCAGCGCGAAGCTCGTGAACGACCCTGCACACCCCTTCATAGCACCTGGGCCAAACGACATACGAGGTCCCTGTCCAGGACTAAATACCCTTGCTAATCATGGCGTATGTTCAATCGTCGAGATATTTAAACGTCGTTTCTGAATGTGGCTTACTGTAACTTGTAGTATCTTCCTCGTAATGGCATTGCGTCACCATCTGAGATAGTTTCCGCGGCTCAGGAAGGTCAGCGCGCATCCTCTAGCTGTAATTTGTGTTCATTAATTGTTCTTTTTTTCTGAAGGCTTTAACATGGGCAACGATATTGCGGTCTTTGTCACATATGCCGCGCATTTAGTGGACGGCAATCTTCTCACAGATCTGCTCAGTATCGGAGGGAAGACACCTGAAACTGGACCAGACCCTCCAGCTCCTGCAATTGTAGGCGGTCTCGATACGCATGCAGTATTTGAGGGCGACGCCAGTACTACTCGCGGTTTGTCAACTTTGCAGTATTGACTATAGACGCTGAAAGTTAACCTTTAACATCTTCAGGGGACGCGTTCTTTGGTGACAACCATAGCTTCAATGAATCGCTCTTCGATGAGGTCAGCACAGACTCTATTCAGTTTTACCATCAGTTAACCTCACCATTGTCACTTAGCTCACTGCGTTCAGCAATGAATTTGGGGCCGGCTCCTACAACCTTTCCGTTGCCGCCGAGTTCCGCTTCCAGCGCATCCAAGACTCCATCGCCACGAACCCAAATTTCAGCTTCATATCCCCGCGTTATTACACCGCATACGCCGAGTCGGTGTTCCCTATCGCCTTCTTCGTTGATGGACGCATCACAGACACCCTCACGCTTGACATGACTGTGGCACGCGGTTTCTTCCAGGACGGCCATATGCCGGACAACTTCTTCCGGTCGAATATCTCATGGGGACTTACCGAGATTGGGGGTGGAATTGATATCATATTCACCCCGCATCCCATTGAGCCCGGCGCAAACGCTGGTGCACTGGACAGCTACACGCTCGACCCCAATTCTGCCGACTTCACCGACTTTTGCAAATTGTATACCGACTTCGTCAACATCACTGTGCGCGGGCTGTATCCTAATGCAACGGGTGCACTTCTCGGAGCGCTAAACCAGAATCTTGACTTCTTTTTCGGCCCACTCCAGAGTCGTGGGTGCACGCAGGTACCGGCATTTGTTTGATTGACGATATGCACCCAATTCCCAGACCAGCGACCCAGTTTTCATGTCGTTACGGTACCACCCATAAAATGAAGTTTCTTCCGTTATGCATGCGCCTGAGTGAAGCGACACCGCCATCGCCTCTCCAAACTGGAGTGGTATATTATTCGAGGCGACTGGCTTCCACTCCACGCAACTCGGTGACTGAGGTTGCCGATCCCAGGACGTGTCTGCAGGTGTTTTGGCGCGTGGATACGCGTGCGCATTCATCAGCACAACTAGACTTTTAAACCATCTCTACATACGCGGTACTACGCGCACCCGACCTAAGCCTCATTAGCACGCGTAGATTAATTTTCCGAAAAAATGCGCACCCTATGCCGGAAGAACAGATTGCACAGTACAAAAACATCAAGCAGAGAAGCAGCGAAGAAATATGAAAGTTCACATATACGGCCTAGCCACTTCGAATCCATACATCGTGAGCCTTCACACAGCCGGGACTGCCACTGTGCCCTCCATGATCTGGACCGCGCATCCACTCAGCGTTATCGTCGCAATTTCACCGGCGCCGTCAATTTCCACCACCACGTCGATTTCACTCTTCCTCCCCATCTCCACTCCCTGGAGAATGTTGATCGTGTGAGTCCCGCGTCCGCGCTGCTTCGCCAGCCACCCCGCGAGTGTGGAAGCAGCAGACCCTGTCGCGGGGTCCTCGAGCGTCCCGTCAAACATGCGCGTCCGAAAGATACCGTCGTCCCGCTTGTAAAACGCGTAGAGGCCGCAGAAGCCGGCGCCCCACTCCCCCAAGCCCGGAATAGTAAGGCGCTCGGGGAAGGGCTGCAGCCGCGCAAGCGCGTCCTCGGAGGCAAGCTGCAGGAGGAGGAAGGTCATGCCCTTGACGATGGACGCGACGGCCTCTGCCCCGTCCAGCCCATTCGCGTAGTCCGCCGATCCTAGATGTGGCTGCAGAATTTTGACGCGCGGGTGCGCATACGAAGGATGTATTTTGAAGTTTGTTGGAACGCGCAGCTGGACCTTTCCGCTAGATGCCGACCCGTCGGCCCACGACACAGGTATGCTACCCGCCTTTGTCTTCAGCGTGACTGTACCCCGCGTTTGATCCTGCGCGGAAAGGAGGTACCAGCCGCTACCGACGGTTGGGTGGCCTGCGAAGGGTAGCTCTGCATCTGTCGTGAAAATATCGATGGTGGCCGGGTCATCACGCTCGCCCTCGTGGAGAAACACCGTCTCCGACAGGTTGAACTCGCGGGCGATGATTTGTTTCTGATTTTGCGAGAGTGTGCCCTGCAGTTCTTTCGGGACGCGCACGATGGCAAGTGGGTTCCCCGAGAACGGCTGCGATGTAAAGACGTCCAATGTGGTGAAGTTCAATCTAGGCGCCATGATTGTCTGATGAAAGATGGAAAGCGATACGATATACTTAGTTCTCACAACGCAATTATATGCATTGGAAGACGAGTCATAGTTCTCAGGTGACCCGATAAATTTGACGGGAGACCTGACTAACGATGATCTCGACGTTGGTAGCACGCCATTTTCTGCTCAAGCCGGCTTCCTCCGTTTCGATTCGCATAAACGCACTGCCGTTCCTCAGCCCACATGTCTAACTTGAGGGTTTAATCGACGCGTGAAGTTCCTTCTGCTCGTCGAGTGTAAGTCCCATCCGTCCTCTCCAATGAGCGGGAAACACGGGTGGTTCCAAGCGACCCAGTGGCTTGACGTCTTGTTTTAAGTCTTGACATGCCCTCGCTACAATCGCAGGCGCGTCCTCCGGTTTCACCAAGCCCAGCCTGCATATCTTTAGCACGATCAGAGCAGGAGATTCGATGAATGTGCGCACCATTCCCCCTGAGGGAAGTACAAAAGGTTTCCAGCGAATCTAAATCAAAAACTTCAAGCAGCGAAGCAGTGAAAACAGACGACAACGCACTTATGTCCACCTATGTGGCCCACCTCCCCGATTCGAATACGCGAAGCTGGTCCTTCTGGATCTCTCTCCCGTGTACCGTTCAAAGAATCGACGAGCGCGTCATAGACCTTGCGGCCACGGTCCCCGCACCGGCAATCTCGTGCCCCATGCGTGCAAACATAGATGTGCACTTCCTGGGATGTCAACTCACTGCGAGGGCCCTCTATATGATCCTGAATCGCCCTCTCAACTTCGTCCACGTTCTCTAGGGACACGTGTGGAATCTCCAGCCTTCCAGACGACGCCGAAAACACGGTAGCTGCATGTCCTTGAGATGCCGCCTGTTGAGCACCTGGGAACCACGAAAAATTGATGATTCCGCCCCATTTCCGTGCGCGAGCTTGCAGTTCCTGTGACAGAGGTGTCTTGTATACCGACGGAAATTCAGAGGGAGGTTGCGATGCGTGGAGGAGAACGTAGCAGCGGTGGCTCGGCGCGTTGGGCTCTAGCTGGCCTTCGAAGTATTCCGGAACGTTCGCGCTTTGGGACGTTCTAGTTGATGCTGTCGTCCCGAACGTTCGCCACCGCTTCGATAGCGATCTGCTGCGAAGCAGGTTTTGAGAGGCTCTAGAAATCATGCAAACGATAGGTCGGTCTTGCAGAACCCTGTTGAAGCTACTCTATGTAGAGGAAGAGGGGTGGAGGTTAGCATATCGTTTCCGGCCGCGTCGACACGTCGCCATTGTTAAAATCTGGCAAGCGCCCGGGCCATGCGAGAGTCATCACAATTCACATGACTAAAATTTACTAAAAAGGTAGGCAACCGGCCGAAATCACTTTGTTTTTACGTCAAGGCAATTCCAAAGCCGTGACGTCGTCTTCAAGGCGAACTTCGCAAATGGTTGACGCGACTTCACGCATTCAATAGGTGTGGCCTATTTCCATTCGATTACATGCATTTGAATGTAGTTTTTTTTCCTAGATACGAGCACACAGCACGTATGAAATTGAGGTATGTGCCTTCTACACACATTATATCTTTTTTGATCGAGGTGCGAGTCACGGGCCTACACTTATCGCCCATCTGTCCTAGGCGGATGTATGCGAGGCAGTCGGCCGGGTGTATATACCCCGAGACCGCGAGTTCGATCCGCACGGTAAACAAGCGGGACGACACTGCTATGGGTGCCCAACGGACAATCCAACGATTGGCCAGGGCATGGAAAGGCATAGAAGCCGAATTGATGGCTCGGTCTTATGACTGAGCCGGGCAAGAAAGCCCAATACGACTCATACGAGCATCAAATGGGGTCTTTAACAAGGCAGCCGGTCGAGATACATTACGATATCATTGGACTTCAAAGAAAAGTCAAAAGTATAACAGGGCGCTTGAGATGCGCAGTGCGCACCTAAAGTTCAAGAGAAGAAAAAAATTGCCGGTCCTAGGCCGGTAGCTTTTTTCATCGAGAGGTTGACTCTCTACTCTCGAGTGCGCGCACTGCGTAACGGCGGTATCGCTGAAGTCTCTGTAGTCTGAGTCCTGACTGTAGCAGTTGACTCATTTTTGCATCAAGACATTTTACACGGGTATCGCCAGATGCTCATGTAATTTGGCAGCCCAATCAAATTTTGAAAATCTGGACCTATTCGCCTTTTAATGTCATTGTCTCCGGACATGTCGATTATGCAGCAGGAAATATCCAGCACCGCTAGTGCCGGGATGCTAAAAATATAGCCTACCACATAGAAATGCTGCTCAGCGTCCATTCTGGAATCTAGGCGTACAATTGGAACAAGATCTAGGCTGTGCCAGCAGGGGCTAGAGGTCCGAGGAGCGAGCATATATTGGTGTTTTTTTGCATTGACTTTCTCGGTGTTATCAGCGATGTATTTCAGCCGTGTAGTAATGTGTACAAGTAAAAACGTTTCGATATTTAGAGGGGATCCGGTTGTTTACTTCCTGGCGTTGATGATATCAGCGAATTCGGGCTTGAGCGAAGCGCCTCCGACAAGGAAACCATCGACGTCGGGTTGACGCGCTTGATAAAGGGATGTTAGCTTAACTCCGCAACAGGCGACGATGTGGGCTAACCGAGTTCCTTGCAGTTGGCAGCAGTGACGCTGCCTCCGTAGAGGATCTGGACCTTGGCCGCAACATCTGCCGACACGGCCTTAGATAGGTAGGCGCGCACATCGGCGTGGGCTTGTTGGGCCTGGGCCGAGGTGGCGACTTTGCCGGTACCGATGGCCCAGACGGGCTCATATGCGATAACGACTTTGCTGTTTGAAGATCAGATAGCATTCACTGGAGGAGATTTTCCGTGGCGAACCTCCAGTCGACGTCCTTGGTAACATCAACAACGGCCTTCAGCTGGGCCTCGCAGACTTCGGCGGTCTTACCAGCTTCGCGTTGTTCGAGAGTTTCGCCAATGCAGAGGATCACTTTGAGCCCTGCGTCGATAGCAGCGCGGGTCTTGGTCGCGACCAGAGCCGAATCCTCGTGGAAGATGGTGCGGCGTTCAGAGTGACCTAAAGACGATCAGGATATGAATTCACATCTGACATTGAAAACATACCAAGAATGACGTAGGGGATCCCAGCGTCGACGAGCTGCTTAGGACTAAAAATCGTTAGGTTATCCACAATTCATGAAGATATGACCACCCTACCTAATTTCTCCGGTGAATGCACCGGACTCTTTGAAGTAGCAGTTTTGGGCAGCGATCTTGACGTTGTTGCTAATGCTATCCTTGACGGAAAGAAGGTAGATGGTGGGTGGGGCGATAACGACCTCTGATCACAATACACATAAGCAAAAGTGGAGAAAAACCAGTAGATCGCTACTCACCGGTGCTGGGATCTAGGTCGGCACTGTTCAGGCCGCTGACGAGCGCAGTTCCAGCCTGCAGGGTGGTGGGATTGAGCTTGAAGTTGCCACCGACGAAGAATTGACGTGTCATGATTTCTGGAAAATCCAGTCAAGATACGCTGCCAAAGGAGTGAGATCGGTTTACATACTGGAGGTTTGGAGTGAAGAAGTTCGGAGAGCGTCGGGCAGGAGGATCAGGACGATTTCGTCTGCGATTAGATAACGGATTTTATGTCACGTGCTCGCGTTTCGAATTAGCCATCAAGTGTGCGACCGGCGCTAGACTCGCATAGCCAGTCCAAGCTCGCTGGCTCTATGACAAATACAGCAGACGTGATGGCAGAACATGTGACGTGGCGAGCGAGCACAGCGAGCGGACTGGGCGGTCTCGTCTAGGGTTGGGTAAAAAACCTCTTGGTTGTTTACCGCCAAGACTTTTTCGGTTTTTTACTAGTTTTTTACCAGTAATTTACCAGTGCCTGGGGGCTGGGATTTTGTAGTATTTTACCAGGCAGTCATGTGATGGCTCGGGTACAGCGGGCCGGATAAAATTCTACAGCCGTTCAACGACGCCCAGTCTCCAAGGTTGGAAGCCTCTCGACAACATATATTCACCACCATGGAGCCCCTCTCATCCTTACTTCCTTGTGCTATGCTCAATGTGGTAGACCTCTCAGAATTCAAAGTACCCACGGAAATCTTGCCCATAGAAAAATTGCTATCTTTAGCCAACTCCGATATCTATTCTCCAGTACCAAATTCTGTCCAAATCGACCATATGGCCTTCATAAGAGCCTTGACTATGCCAACTTTACTGGACATTGCAACACTGAAGGAATGATTACATCAATACATATCAACATTAGGGAATGAAGACGGTCATCTCGACCCGGCACTCACAATTCAATCCATCAATTATACATCGGGAAAATCAGATATACGACTACCTCTATGGATACTGGACTACTGGATAGATGCTCACAAGGTTCTGGTTCATAAAAGGATGTGGCAAACAGCCATCAGTTGGTTGAAGACAAAGAAGAACCACGGAGCAATCACTGCACTCACCGAAGTACCCTGGACATACAACGTCGTCAAAGCAGTCAGTGCCAGTGAAGGCATGGCCGATCTTGCAGGTCTATGTTCTACGAAATGGCTGTCCGGGTCACAGATGGACACTATGCTTCTAGTGTTAGATAACAAGCTTCAAGACGTTGGAGTAGTCGCAGGATTCAACCCAACTCACGTCATTCCGATCCTCACCGCAATTTATCGACATAGCCGTGACAGTTACACCACAAGCGCCGCACCTGCCTTCCTTCGTGAAATACTCAACCGTTTAGCAAGCACTGATCATGATGGAAATTTCCTATCCACCGCGGTTGCGGTGCACATAGGAGAACATGGTTCCCTCCTTCCTAACAACGAAAACATCAGCAATCACTGGAGTGCCCTGATAATCGATACTACACAGCGGACTATTCGATATGGAGACTCTATGGGACATGGACCACCCACCGAGTTATATGACATCCTTTCTTGGTGGCTTCAACATGCATTCATCGACCCCTTCACTATCCAAGGCTTATTAATATCATCACAAACAGATGGATATTCGTGCTCGGTACTGACCGTCAACGCACTGGAACATTTCTTTCAACCTTCGACAACAGATCTTCTTTCCGATAACGAAGCCTGTGTGATGGCTAGAATACATGTGCTTACGAGTACTATCAAATTCATGAAGAAAATGGTATGTTCAATCATATTACTGTCGGTTGAAATCTGAAACTTACCATCAAATATTCGCTCTTACCAGGATCCCTCCATGATTTCTAGTCACACCAACTCCATTAATACACCTGCAGTTCAAGCCAAGAAGAGTATTATCAAGGCCGCACCTTTATCTGTGGTAAAGAAAATCGTACCGGTCATGTTTACGACAGTCACATCCACATCCACACCCAAATGCACCTCCAGTATCCCCCAGAAACGATCTGCCATGTCCGAGCCTGAAGAAAGTGATGACGAGTTAGGCGGTGACGGTCCCGAAACTGTTTCGGTATTCATTGACCCATCGGAGCTGGTGGACCTTGTATCGAAGCAAAAATCAACGAAGAAAAAAGGAGGACGGCCAAGCAATCACCTTGTCGACAGCTTGGTTCAAAAATGCTACCGGAGGAACAAGGCGGAGGTACACATCTTTCGTTGCGCAGGAAGAGGCTGTGGGTCAACTCTCAGTAACCGGAATCTTGGACGAACCATACGCCATGCACGAGACTGTCATCACTTACCTTCACATCTTCGTGAGCAAGCCAAGGCTTACGCTCGCAGCAAAGCTCCGTCGCAAATGCTCTCCAACTCAACGAGTATGTCCAGTATTGGCGGCGACACGGAACACGATGACCCCGGGCCAGCTGTTGAATCAAAACGAGATGGCCGGGTGGTAGTGAAGAAGATGGTGGTAGGAGATAAGGCGGCGGTGGTTCAAAAATCCGAGTCAGCCTTCTTTAGCGATGCCCGAAAACTGGGGAAATCCGAACGTCACCGACGGATCCATCACGCAATCGTTGTTCTTCTCTGTGTTGCTGGAATACCGAGCCACGTAGCGGATCTTGAAGTGTGGAGGAATGCTTGGAACGCTGCGGATCCCTCGTACACGCCAGCAACACGCGCCTTACTTGAGGAACAGCAGATTGTTGGAGAAGCCGAGCATGTTCAGAACCTCCAGATCGAGCATCTGAAGACTGAGCAAAACATTACAGTTTCTTGTGACGGCGGGACATCGAGAGGACGGCAAGCATTCTGGACATTGCACATGTCGACGGAGGATGGGAAGGTGTATTTGATGGCTGTGCGACAAGGAACTTCGGAGTCTCACACGGCGGTTTGGATTAAGACATTTGTTCTCACCGTGAGCGTGTCAACATTGTATCTTATAATAGTCCTCCTGCTGATTCTATTTACTTATAGATCATCAATAAAGTTGGACGAGCTCGACTGTGTGCAACTGTCTGTGACAGCACTGGAAACACACGTCTGTTCCGTGAATTACTAGCAGCCGAAATCCCGACTATATTCAACCTACCCGACATCGTCCACTTTATAAGTAATACCATCAAAGATATTGTACGTCTCCCTGTATTCAAACCGACAATCACCGTTCTTCGGGGTGTGATTACCAAGTTCCACAAATCCCATCTCGGCGAGGCAGAGCTTGCTGTTGCCCACACAGCTACGGGAATCACAAAAGGACTTGATGCGATCGGAAAGACGCGCTTCGGAACAATCATTATTGCGTCCTGGGCCTTACAGGTTAATATTCCGTCCATTAAAATTGTGGTTGACCGTGATAACTTCGATCTTGGGGTATGTTTTCATTCTTCAAAGCCTCTGCAGTACCACACTAATGATTCATTACCAGGAATTTTCGCAATATTTCCGGATGACATCAACATCCTTTCAATTTGAGCTTGCTCTTGCAAGGCTCATCAAGGTTGGATTGCCTGCGCTAAAATCTCTTACCTGCCTCGAGGCAAACGAGGCTGATCCTGGTGATGTTTACGTCTTCTGGCATGCTATGATTTGGGCAATCCACGAAGAGCTCAAGGATCCTCTCAATGAGTTCCCGCAGGATGTTCAAGACCAAGTTATCGGTATACTCAATTCACGACACGAGCAATTACTTGGGAGTGGGAATTTATCGACTGCGGCTAATGTATACTTATCTGGTGCCTATTTAAACCCAAGTAAGGTCGCTTGTTTACTGTCTCATCGTTTCACTAACAAAAAATCTCTATAGCCTACATTCAATCGGATCTCTTCAACGAAGACTCTGTGCTGAAGTTCAAAGTTCTGACAGGTATGGAGGGCATCAAGCACGTTTGTACCTTCCGCAAGGTTGTTCTATTCTTGCTTGAGGTTGCCGAAAAAGAGATCCTGCATGGTATCAAGCCGCTGCTTGTGATTTGGAAAGGTCGCGCAGGTGAATTCAAGAGGGTGTTGCTGGAAGAAGCGAAGAGATATGCTCGTCAGCAGTATCCGTTCAATCAGCACATAGATAGTAAGCGGTCTATTCTTTCATGGTGGCGGGCGTTGGAAGGAAGTGAGTTCGCATCAGTTCTTCCTGTGAGTTTTTCAGCTTCTTGACGTCCAATCGTGTATTCATCCGTATTTATAGACCCTGGCAATCAAAATCTTTGCCGTCCGCGTGAATTCCATGCCCGAAGAGAGAACAGTCTCTTCGTTTACATGGATTACATCTCCTTTGCGCTCTCGGATGTCGGTTGGGCAGATGACAGCACGTACACAAATTGCTCAGCACTATGCAACCGAAAAAAAGGTGAGTACCAGCAAATGTATCATTATATTATACAATATTCATGAGTGTTTGCACTTCTAGGCTCGAAAACATGCCAACTCTCGTCCTACTGTCAGATTTTACGATGTAAAAGGCAAGATATTTTCGAAATCAACGGCTTCGGGGCAAGATAGCCTCAGCGAGATCGACGACAAGAGTGATGCATGGCTAGATGAGCCTCTCGAGCATGACATCATTCCATCAACAATTCTAGAAGCCACAGTCGACTCGCCCATCAACTTAAAATCGACATTCCTCTCATCGTTTCTTTCCAATGAGCGCACTGAGACCAAACTCGCAAAGGAGAAGAAACTATCATCATCGGAACAGGCGCCATCAACTGCAGGCGCAGCCGTTCTTGATGACAACGACTTTTCATTGGACTTCTAACAAGCGTACTTAATATATATCACTACAGTTGTAATCTAAACATGTCTCTTGAGCTGTAGCCCCCCCCGGTGCCGGGTGCACGTCGCGCGACGCGCGAGCGCTTGGGAGAAAAAATTGCACGTGATAGGTAAAAAATACACGTGATAGGTAAAATACCGGTAAAATACTGGTAAAATACCTGGTACATTTCGGGGTAAAGTTCCTGGAGGTAAATTACTGGTAAAAAACTCACGACCGAGTTATTTACCCAACCCTAGTCTCGTCGCTGTTTACACGAGTCAACCAAATCCCCGTTGTCCAGGCATGCTCACTTCGTCAAAAAAAGGCTTCGAGGGTGAAAAAAACACTTATTATTGGGTATACATTTTCTGTCCGGATCGTTATTTAAATTATAAAAGAGTATATAACCTTATTTTGGAAAATTTGGCTTTAACTTCGTCGTTGTCGTTCAGAAAGGTCCGTGCACACGAAATTCCTGCTCGCCGTGGTGTCGCCCACCGCTTCTCAATTTCGGAWTTTTTTACCTCAGTAGGCACAAAAGTGCTAACACATACCTGTGAATGCAATCTGAGCTGGACATTGCTTTCTAGGTTGTGTGTGAGCGGGATGCAATTCTGTGCGCACGGACCCAATTTTGCGATGACGACAGAGTCAATGTCAAAATTTCATGATTTTACTTGTATACTCTTTTGTGCTTCAAAAGAAGATCCAAGTATTTTATGTATACTCACTTTTATGTGTTATTTTCATCATTTTCGCGTTTTTTCGACGAAGTGAGCATGCCTGGACAACAGGGATTTTGTTGACTCGTGTAAACGGCGACGAGACCGCCCAGCCGGTTCTCCGAACTGCTTGCAGCACGTGTGCACATTATGTAATATGTGTTCGGAGAATCGGCTGGGGACGAGCCTAGACCGGCGCGTCTTGGGCGCGTTTTCCATTCAATTTTGATCTTGGCCAGATGTGATTGTATATTTGACAAACTGGCGCTTCAAACATGTAAGAGTAATCCCGAAAATTATCATCCTAATAAATGGAGCTTCTCAGCGCTCACATCGAGTTATACATGTTGCGCTGGCGTGCATGACGCGCCTGCGGTCACCGGTGGCTTCGGAACGTTGGAAAATACTCTAAGACCCTTGGGGTAGTCTTGTCAACACCAGTGCTACTTCAGAGAAACGGGGCGACAGTAGTCATTGACAGGAGTCTTATCTCCGTTGGACTGAGGCTTACTCGTAACTCACCATGAACTTCAAACCCACTGCCAGTGCAACGTGCACATCGTGTTTTCTCCATCAGGTCTCACTTAAAACTTGCGACCTGTTGTTCACACTGATTTAGAGAGATACGCACGCTAACGGCGTTGGCAACGTAAGTAGGGTGATAACAGCGGCGCTATGCCAGTCGACCCAATGTCATTACCATGTTTCGCTACTGTACAACAGCGCGGATAATTTTTAACAAATGAGGAAACGATTCCTGCTGCGGAGACGGACTTGAGTGATAAGAATCGGTATTTCTTAGTGAACTTCAGCACCGTTAGGAAGAGCAAGAACCTTTGATTTCCAGTTGGATCGCATCGTTGGGATAAATCTGTTTAAGCAATCCTGCAGCATCGAGTCAGAGAGATCCTGGAGCTGACTTAGAATTAGACCAGTACTGGACCGCACAGCTATAAGTCACAAGTTCTGTACATACTACAGGTGCTGCCTGTGAAATGTGAGGATGTCGTGGAACAATAAGATTTTCCTCTAAGTAGCCCATGGAGTACCTTGCAACCTGGGAAAAATAATCACATCGCTACTCTTCGGTCATCGTCCGGTCCGTACGCCCTACGCCTGTCTGTCTTGTCTCTGTCAAAGCGAAATTCAAATTGAGGATTTTCGAATGATGGCTTCTCAGGCGCCTGTCTCTTCTCACATGTCATAATGTATTTTTACCTACGGCGGATAACTGTCAAGACCGAATCTCTGGTGCAGAGCAGGTATAAAGACTTGCGTTTTTCCGCTCATTGTCAGCATCCTATTCACTAGCGACGCGTATCATCCGTATCTCAAGTACACTGCGACTATGCACACAAAGATTATTTTCTCTTTCGTGTTGGCTGCGTGCGCCGTTGGCTTAGGTGACCACCAGTTTAATTAACTGCTATACGCGTCGCTCAATTATATCACGTAGGCCATGCCAGAGAATGCATAGACAAGCATGTCCTCGAATCCAAGCCTCTTACATTGGCATCTGGACATGTGGTTACAATGGAAACATTTAATTGTTCCAATGTCGACACGACCCCAGTGAGAAGAGAGCCTCCCCAAGCAAGACACACCTATATGAACTTGGAAAGAGCTGCTTCTCAGTGTACTCAAGCTAACTGCATATGCGGTATTCCGTGTGAGCATCATACGATCGATTTCAAAGTCATCAGATTCATAGAATTAATTGATTCTTAGGTTTCTTCAACGGCTGTTCTGCCGTCACTCAGACTATCAGGGCTTCGGACTGTACCTCTCTCGCAAATTCTTTGATGAACAACCGTACGACACTCTGCATCTCAATACTCCGAAATTATTCTTATCAGATGTAATGCAGCGGGTACTTTCACTATTCCTCCTAACCAGGGCGTCGCCTTCATCCTCCAAAGCTGTGAATATGGAGCATTCAGCCCGAGTGTCACAGACACAATTCAATACTGCTTCAGCGACATGGTATGTTTTTCAATTGAAATTTTCAATGTTATTTAGTACTCACAATCGGTTAGGGAGCTGCTGCTCTCCAAACGTTTGACACTTGTGGCACTCAGCAAGGTAGCTGCAAAGGAACTTTCCAAGGGGCCAATTTCTTTGTTGAGTGAGTCCGAGCTCCTCCTGAGCGACGAGCCAAATCTGATCACGAAACAAGTCAACTTTCTCTCTGATTCTCCGGATTCAGCAGCTGATGGTATCCGCCCCCCTTTTTGGATTCATTTCTTCCCAGAAACATTGCTAACATGGATACCGAGAAGCTGGGAGGTTAAAGTTTATGCGGGATATTACATCGGCGCCTTATTGTTATTGATTCTACTCCGAAGTACTGAAACACATATCACAATTTCAGCCGTTTCTTATGCCATCCTTTAAAATGCACTCCAAATATCTATGCCGATTTAGAAATCCGGAAAGTAGATGGGCATTGGTCATGGAGTCTTCGACCTTTACCCGTTGGAAAAAAAACCAATTGAAAACGGTACAACACGATTCATCTAACCAAAAAGAATCCAAGGAAACGGTCATGGCTGTCGCCAATGCAAACAAACATATCAAGATACTGATATGCAGTAGGCGTGGATTTTTGGGAGCAATTACTCTCATTCAACACAATGCAACGTTTGCACAGTGGTAGATCTTCGCCTGATCTATTTTTAGTTCTTGATCATAACATATACCCTGAGCCTTCCACCGCGAGATATGTGCGAGGTTGTGAGCTGTTGTAAGCAGTAGATCCTTACCTGACCCGTACGCCTTCTAATATCTACCTTGAAAATCTTAATTTTTTTTAGAATGATGTCTTCTGCTTATGCGCCGCCGTGCGCCGGGGTCCATGTCATTTGCAATACGTATGTTCAAAGTTAAGCGCCCAATCAACGCCCAATACTACTTACTATGCTCGTCAACATCACCAAGTCCCTGCCGTAAGTCCTATGGCCCCATTACTGATTGGCAGCCACAGCCCATCCGGGGGGTGACCGGTTATGTAAATAGCGTCGGCTCCTGTTATTTTATTCTCTTCGATGTTTGTTCGGTGTGTTTTATCTTGGTTTTATGTACTATCCTGTGCACATTTTCTAGCCGAAAACAATGGTGATCTAGCAGACTGAATGCAGACATTGTAGAGTTGAGTTTTTCTCTGCGAAAATATCCTTTTTTAGGTACTATTGTTGGCCCTTTTGGTAAAAATAACCGATTCCAAAATGGTCATTATTTTGTACACCTCGCCGCCCGTAACGATGACGAGCCACTTTTCTTCTGCATACGCCATCGGTCTATACATAATCCATGTCCCATGGATTGGGTTACCACGAGATAACACTTCTCGTGCGCTATGATGGCGTCAAAGCTACCCAATACTTCTCGAAGTGGACTCAGGAGTCAGACAGGGTGTTTCGGGAGGACCTGACAGCGCTGAGGTTGCCCCATCCGAAGCGGGAGAACACCACATTCTTGTCATATGGCTACATACAATCCATCTGGCCGTCGGTGCCAAAATCTGGGGTATGTCATTCTTCATTAGCTTTATGAAGCTCAAAACGCGTTGACCAATGCGCATCTTTTTCACAGCCGTTTCTCAACCAAATTCAACGCGGAATATCGCCTAATGAGAATCGGGAATTCAAGAAAGTCTGCGCAGAACTATACATGTATCTTCTTTTCTCTGCGTAACGTCATGCAGAGTTTAAAGCTTTGCCAACAGTACCAGTTGCACGGTGAAAGTCAGGTGCGAAGAGAGTATATTGCTTCTTCCGAGACACACCATGAACATACCACTGTAGGGATCTCAATCCTCAAAAGCGTACGTTTCCAGAAGTTGCCTATCAACCCAGCAAAAAACAGAAGATCTCGCTAGGGTCGGATGCTGCTCTTCCTCAGCGAGAGCACCTCACCCTTGGAAAGGACAAGGAAGCCCAGGTTCGTTGCATTTGCACTCTGTCTATCGTATTTATCTGAATTCAAGAGAAGAGATTTCATAACGTTTCACAACAACCTGCAATCCCTCCACAACTCCCCCCGCAACCCACTTATGTACCTCAACCCTTGCCACCAAACTCTACACATGCCTCTCGCTTTCCCGCACCGGGTGAGACTGAACCATCCCGGCGCACTTCGCACCCAAGCCTGCCTCCACGCCCTGCCGCCACGGCGCACGATCTGGCCTTGCGCGCCGCGCAACCGAATCCTTCTGTCCACTCGGTACCGGCGGTAGCGCAGGCCCCAAGCGCCCCCCACCCAGTGCTCCAGCGACCGCGCACCATGCAAGCGGCGCTGCGCTACGAAGGCGACAAAGGTGGCCCAGTGCAAGCGGCATCTTCGAGCGTCGGTTCGCGGGCTGTTGGACCGCCTGCGCCCGCGTCTAAGCCCACGCCCACGCCGAGCATGACCCTTCTTCCCTCACGCCCTGTGGGCTCTGCCCCCGCAGGTGCGTCAGCGCTAACCCCCAATCCACAACAGGCTGGTGTCGCCAACATGCAGCCTGCTCAGCGCCCTGTCGATGTCAACGGCAGCGTCTTGAACAGCGCGTCCCCACGCCCCACAGATGGAAAGGTCCCCTCTGCGGCAGGTACGCCGCCGACACCAATGACCACCCCGACGCCGGGCGGCAGCGGACTTCCATTGCAGGAGCAACTCATTCGGCTCCTCTGGGTAGAGGCCCAAAAAGGGGGGCTCCCTGCTGCAGGGCGGTTAGTACTTGCACCGCCGCCGGGCAGAAGTACGCACGAGATGGCGGGGGCGATGAGAATCCTCGAAGCGCGTGTGCTCCGCCACAAGAAGGTGGTGCAGCTCGTGCAGGAGGTCAAGGCCATTCAGCTGGATGTGGCCGCGAAACGCGAGCGGGAGACAGTGGCGCTCGAGGCACTGCGATCGCTCGATGCGCAGCAGGCACAGGCGCTTGCGAAGGGGAGGCTAGGGGACGCTGCTCAGGCGGCGAAGGACAATGAAGCGCTGAAGGCCAAGTTGGAGCAGACCACGGCTGGTAAGTCTGTATTGGTCGAACTTTGGATGCTTAGATCTTGAAGCTATCAATAGCATTCAAGGCGCACATGCTGCATTCTAAAAGCGAGTTGGAAAAGGAGCAGAATGCGAGCCAAGTACTTACACGGACTGCCGACCTAGACTTGAAGGACAACAATATCCTGAAGGGGGAAATAGAGATGAGTGTCACTGGTATGTCTTGCCTCCCCCATCTCTTCCCGATGCATCCCGACGCTGGAACCTTTCTATAGCACTGAAAGCAGCGCAAGAGCGCATAAGCCAGTTGGAGCACGAGTTGCGAGAGGAGCGGCAGAAGCGGAAGGACGCAGACGACGCGATACAGGATGTGCGGCGCGAGTGTCGTGCGCCATTTATCGTTCCTAGCCTGCTGGATGCATTTGTCGAGCTGTCCCGTCTGACCTCGAAAGCAACGCAAAGTGGAGCGGCGATGGGCAAAAATCCGACCCTCCCATCACGCATGCCAGTCACACCGGAGTCAAGAGTGAAACGAGAACCCACATAACCGCTGCAAAAATTGACCGAGGAACCCCTCCAGTATGTAGTATGTACACTATGTTGTTCAATATATCAACATATATGTAGAACGTGTACGCCCCGTGTGGCAATTTGAAAATGAGTTTAGCTATAGTGTAGAACACAGGAACGGGTACTGGTCAATTTCCGTTAATCGTCCAACGTGGCATCATTTCCCCCCCTTCTTGCCACCCTTGCGCTCTTTTCGTTTTCTACCGATCAGGGCACCGAGTGGATTGGGTTTTGACTCGGGGTCGGGTTCGGTTGCGGGTGCAAGTTTCTCATCCACTTTGGACGATACACGTCGCTTTTTGGTCGACGATTCCTCTTCTCTTGAAATGTCGTCGTGTTCTCTCTTGTGTCTCCTCTCAGTCGGCTTGGCGGAGCTGGGAGCCTGTGCAACTGATGAGAACCTAGACTCTACCGCGGCATATGTAAATGACTCACAGCAGACTTGCCCTGGCCTTTCATCGCTGCATCGCGCCGTTGCACGACTTGGACATTCTCAATCGAGAACTCGACGATGAGTGAGCCCTTCGTCGTCTTCCTATGCTGAGCCTCGTTCTCGATCTCCTCCTTGATGCGCTTGATGCGCGCCTCATCACGCTCTGCCTCATCCTTAGCGCGTTCCATCTTCAATAGATGCTCGAGCTCATCCTTCCACCACGTCTCGAACAGCGGGCCCACATCGGGGTTGTTGTTCGCCCAGCGCAGGAAGCGCAGCGCGTCCGAATGGCGGTGCATCTCGACGAATCCGTAGCCCTTGCTGCGGCCCTTGCCTGTCACAGCGTCGACGCGCTCCGCTTGTCGCACGATCTTCGTCTGTTTTACGCCCGTGTCGCGCCCGGTGAACTTCTTGCGCTTCGCCTTCTTGTCTGGCTCCGCGTCGTCCTCATCGGCCTCAGCCTTCGCCGCCTTGGGCGCGGCCTCTGGCGCAAGTGCGGGCGGGTCTGCAAGCTCGTCTACACTAAGTGCGGTGCGTGTACCCTGCTTGACCTCGGCGTTGAACATCTTAAGCGCGTACGTCGTCATGCGCTTCAGCATGCGCTCGGTGACAAAGATGGGTATCTGCCGCACGCTGAGGCGTGTCGTCGAGATGAAGAGGGAGGGGTTTGACTTGAGAAGGGCGCGGCGCGCGTTGAACCCGCTTGTCCGACGCTCGATTTCGGCGGGGGTCAGGTTCTCCGACGCGGGAGTATTGGGCATGATGACTGGATAATTTGTCAGTGAAAAGGCGCATGTACAGAGGGAAATGTAAATTTACCTCCTTCGCGAAGGAGATACATGTTGCGCTTGTCCGCCTTTTCGCGCATCTTCTCGTTATCCTGCTTAAGTTTCCCTGCAACGTCGCGGGTGACGGCTCGAACGACATCCAGGGTTCGACCATGAAGAACTAGACTATGGGCGAGACTCGATGACGGATCCGGAGTGAGGATAGAAGGCAGCTGGAAGGGGTTTTTCTTGGGCTGGGGGACATAAAAGTAAGGATATGTGCACTCTATAAGCACTGGAAGACTCACAACGACGGCTTGACCGGTGGTCTCACTGCGTAGCAGCTCACTCTGTTGTACGGCTCGATTTGCGTCCTCGATATTCCAAAAGCATGCAAAGCCGGTACCACGCGAGCGGCCAGTGGCATGGTCGATAGTAATTCGCGCATACCGTAGAGGACCGAACGACCGAAATCTAGAATTCGCTTAGAAAAGTGGAGAACGGGGCGAATAGAAACACACAATGTCCTCAGTTCGTCTTCGGTGGCATCAAAGGAAATGTTGCGAATGAAGAGTGTGGTTCCTTCCTCGGGGGGAGGCAATTGCGGCTTCACCGGCTCCTCCTGGTCGCTATCGTCTGCTTGCGAAACACTGTCATCAGCACTTCCATCGCTGCCGTTGTGTAAGCCTAGGCCATCGTCATCGTCCTCGCTGTCGTCACTGCCACCCGAGCTAGAGCCAGACGCATCCTCCATCTCAACATCCTCGACGATCTTCGCTTTCTCCTCCTTCCACTTATCCTTGCTCAATGCCCAATCAACAGCGATTACACGTTCCGTGGCCCGCTTGTCATCAACCTCCTTCTCCATGTCCTCGTCCTCGTTTTCGTCCTCCTCGTCGACCGCCTCCTCTTCTTCGCCCGTCTTTTTGTCCGCAGCCGCTGCTGCCTTCTTTTCCAGCCTGACCAACTTCTTTTTCTTTTGTTTCGCCTGCGCCTGCGTCTGCGCCGTGCCCGCACGGAATACGATCCCGTTACACCCCTCGATCGCGCGCTCCGCGTCTTTCCGGCTTAGCATCCACACGAACGCGAACCCCTTCGTCCGAGGTTTGCGTACCGCGGCATACGCAGCCGCCGAGGCGGCCGCCGTGCTGCTCTCTGGCTCGTCCTCCTTCTTCGCAACCGCCTTGTCGTCGAGGGGGATGTGCACCGAGTGGATCGGGCCATACGGCAGGAAGATGGCACGCAGGTCCTGCTCCGTCGCGTTGAACGGAATGTTGCGCACGATGAGCCGGCTGGCATGGCTCGGGGCAGCGACGGCTGCTTTTCCTTTGATGTCAACGGTAGCTGTCGTGGAGCCCGTGCGCTTGGAGACGGCGACGGGCTTTGAGAGCGTGTCAAGGCGCTTTTTGAGAGTGACAGAGAGCAAGCAGCCCTTGTATACATGTGCGTGCAGCTTGGCGACGGCGTCGCTCGCGAGACCAGGATTGACGAACAAAACGTGGGCTGCGCAGGTAGACGACTGTCAGACAACATAGATCAGGAGAGAATAGGACTGGAAACTCACCGGTAGTAGGATCCTCTTCGCCGGCATCGTCCTTCGCGGGCCAGTCGACTTTTTCCGCGCCGGTGTATTTTCGAATCTTCTTCCAGAGCACTTTCGAGTCGATGGCCGGGGGTAGGCCAGACACGACGACGGTACGAATGGCAAGGGGGTCATGAGGAAGTCGGGGTTGGCGGGGGGCAGGCCGGGGTTTTGCCTCTTTCTTGATTACTTCGCCTTTTTCTTTGGGATCTTTCGGCTTTTGTAGAATGAGGAAACCTGGGATATCGTTAACAGGGAATAACGCACCTTGGAATCTGCCCATTGTACGCGCAACTTCCTGCCCACGAGATTGATTCCGTCTTTCGATAGTTGCTCATAGGCGCTTTCTGCATCTTCCTTGAGGGCAAACGAGACGTATCCAACGCCCTTGGAAACACCGGAGCCTTGCTCTGTGACTACAAATGCTGTCCTCACGGGCGCGATATCGGAAAAGAGAGTTTGCAGGTCGACAGAGGTGGCGGAATAGGGTAAATTAGAAACAAAAAGTGTAGCGCTGACGATGATGTTAATAGAATAACGTGTAGTTTTTAAAATTCACCCACCCATGGGCTAATACATCTCCCTCCTCTCGTTCCTTTCTCTCCTTCTTCTTTTTTTCGACCGGCTGATCCATGGTAAGAAGAGGAATGAAGTATTGGAGGCGAAGAACTTTTTCTAACCTTGATTTCCTACTGAAAAGCGGCAAATGCCGCAAGATGCTCTCACGGTAGAACGACCCACCATGCACATTGTCTGCCAGTGTTTGGCCAGGTTTGGCCAGTGTGGCCTACTAGGACGAATGCCGACCTGAATACGACCAATGGTCGATAGTGGCCTACATTTATAACCAGACGGACACAAGACAGACCCGGTCAATACACTGTGGAAATTGGTGGAAGAAAGTAAGTATTTATGATAGGTATGCCATTGGTATGCCATCATTACCTTTTTACATCCGCTAACCGTTTCATGCACAAATCTATGACTCGGACACGTAGATCTAGAGTCCTCAACGGTGATTCTATGATAGATATATCCAGTGTGGTATGAACATGATCGAAGAGCTGCGAGCATGAGAGCGCTCCGCAAAAGCAGCGCATTCTCTCACTCTACGCTGCACAGCACGTAAGAATACGCTTAGCGCTCAAACTTGCAATACGGTACTACATGGACACGCACTCCTGTCCTTCCGCGGTGACTTGATCGGACTCGATGCCGTTCTACCTGCACCGCCTTCAAAACACTGAATATCAATATTGAATCCGCACGGTCGTCCAGCGCTGCCTCGCACGCCGCGTACACGGGCGACCTACGGATCGGCGCTCAAGCTCTCACGGCGCAGGTGTGCGCCGCGGGATGCAGAATCCACGTATTCGAACAGGACGTATGTCTGCTTTGCGCAGCGCGTTGCTTCAGTCGGAGATCTCAGGCTCGGGCGACACTGCCCGCATGCCCAGTATCCAAGCACCCAAACACCCCGTCTGCTCACCCAACTTCGCGTGTTATATGTAAATGACAGAATGGACATACCATAGCCTAGAAGCTCTGCTACTGAACAGAAGCGGGTAAATACCCACGCAAGACAAAACATAAGTTAAAACAGCTTCAAAACAACCCGCGGAGCTTCCAAATAATATCGTTATATTCTTTCGAAACGTATTCAACTAATTTTAAAGGGTGAAAAAGCATTATTTTCCTATAAAATGCACACACCCGAGAGGCGGGATTCGACTCTAAAAACCTTTCAACGGGGGAATTCAAATTTTCCCATTACGGTAAGTACAAAGTGCTATGGCTTTAAGTATTATGGTCAAGGGTTCAAGAGAAGGTGTGCGGTTGGAATAATCTGGGCTTAATGACATGTCAAATTTTAGGATAACGTGGGCGGAGAATGCGATTAAATGATTCCAGTCGTCGGAAGATCGTTAGCACCGCTGTTCATAATCAAGGCACTTCTACTCTGCGGATTTCCATATTTGGCTTGCAAGTGGTACTGTACTATATTAATTGGTTCGGCTGGGGTGGGACATGGGACATGTTGGACGAAATTTGTGGTTCGGCCAACTCGCGGGACTTTGTTTGCGACAATATTCGAATTCACCTTTCCATTGAAAATGTCAGGTGTTTGAAAACTGCATTTCCTTTGCACAATTTTTTCCCATGCACTCTCAGATTCGTCCAGGAGTTTGTCTATACCTTCAGCTTAGAAATAAATAGAGCAACTTAATGACGGAATAACTTGAAGGGTAAGTATATTTTTGATAACACTCAGAATGCCAGCAGTGTTTAGAATGTCAAACCAGATTGAGATCAAACGAGCTACCTGTTCTGCCTTGAAATTTGTGAAAACCTTGTATATAGAGCGTTCCAATTATACAGAAAAGGTCTTGAGGATGGAACACATATCCGAGTCGCGAAGTCAAGAATCATCAGTTTTAGTATCACAACTGCCGACTCTGAGACGCGTGTCAATGAAGCCAAAAATGTCAGCGCCGAGCATCTTTGACGTGAATTTGTCTGCATGGTGAATGCTCCGAAACTAGATGTAAGTAGATATCAATCATATCAGAAACATATTTTCATAGCAGAAAAGGGCCCAGAACCGTCGAGAAAATGGGGTAAACTGCTGAGTCCCTGTAATAGGGTGCTGTCACCGATTGGGTGTTTAAACATTTCCTGATCTCATTATATCTATATAGAAACATAGATATAGCCATAATTTAAGTATATATCAATAGAAAGACCTCTCAGCTACAAGGTCATATTTTTTATAGTGAGAATATCATTTTTGGGTGGTGTTGAAGCAGAGCAGAACAGTCCTAATGCCTAATGTTTGAAATATGTCACAGCTTTGGTGGGTCGGACATGTCGTACTCGAGCATCTAACAATGCTATACTCCTCTCTTATAAATGGAGTCTTGATGTAATCTCCCTTGATATATTGCTTTCCAATCGTTTCGCAGAAATAAATGATGTGATTCGGGCCATTGCCGCTAGTGTCACAACCCTCAAAAAGTTCTAATTTATTGAAGATGCCCAGGTGAAGATATGAGGCAAAGAGACCTCAATGTTCGAACACCAGACACGTCATACTACGATCTTTTCTAAAAAGCTGCTATTTGGTTTTTAGGCAAATGCGACATGGGTGGTACTCGTCATACTTATAGGTTATATTAAGATTGACTAGCGTAATGTCCTCTATTGGATCTTCCGAGTCTATAAAAAGTTCGGCGGAGTCGTAATAAATGGGGATGTTCGAAATTAGGCGCTGAGTCACATTGATACCCTGATCCATTGCTTAGAAGTACCTGTCTTCACTTTGTGCCTGGCCGGCTCGAGCAGTCGGAGGTTGAGCTCACATCGGAGATTCACTTGAGATTTACTGTCTCTAACACCAAGCTAACATATCAAATCATAATTGTCTTCACAATGCCCTTCTACCGAATGATTGAAGTATAATTGTTACTTCTAGTATCTAGTAAAAACCTGCGTAGTTAGGTAAAAACTTATATTTTCCTTCTCATTCTACCCTTGATTTTTCTAAAAATTTCTGGGAAGTCCTAAGCCAAAGATATAGATAAGCTTCTGTATCCTGTATGGGGTTTCATAGTGAGAGGCAGATAATTGCACAAGGAGATATAAATGTCGCATTTTTCAGAGAGTCATTGAAAGGAAATACAGAAGAGGAACCTGATTAAATATGAGGGGCCCTGTTGGACAAAATTCAAAACTCTTATTTGGCCAGAAAACCTGTAATCAAAGCAAATTGGCACTCGGCGGATGATATTCAAAACTCTTATTTCCCTCAAATCTATTGTCTTCATCAAATTCTTATATTATTTTCCTTTGAAATTCTTATCCTCCTCAGAGCCCTTATTTTCCTCAAAACTCTTATTTCCTTCAAAACTCTTATTCTCCTCAAAACTTCTATTCTACTCAAAACTCTTATTTCCTTCGAAATTCTTATTTCCTTCAAAATCCTTATTTCCCCCAAAACTTCGACACCGGCCCGTTTCCACCGCTCTGTCACTTGACGCCACCAGAACAGACGCTGAACAGACGGTTACAAA
>KN817637.1:94386-111900 GCA_000827495.1 Hypholoma sublateritium FD-334 SS-4 | reverse complement strand
TGTTAGAATGGTTCGCTGGAGTCTCATAGCGAGTTTTTGTACTGTCTCCCGGTTTGTCAAGGGAACGTCCTTTGATAGAGACGCTGCCCATAACTCCCATCGTCACAGACTCATGAGCTAGGACCATTCTCAACTGATTCTATTATCCGCCTTCTTTGAACTGCTGACGAGGGCACGTCTCAGTCCCTCGTTATCTGCCTTCAACACATGTTTAATGCTMCGAAAAGCAAAAATCCACGTGTAGTCTAAAAGCGACCCTATCAGCGCGGGACAGCGGCACTGTCACCCAGACCTCGGGCTGGGGAAATAAGATGAGGGCGAAGCGGAGCGCACGAAATGTAATGTCGGAGTGAACGCAAGATATCACAAGCATCTAGGTCGAGCGAGTTGACGTGGGCGGTCTATCCAGGGCCGGCGAGTGAGGACGAGGACGGGAGGATGAGATCGAGAGTGGCAATCTTCACCAACTCATCATACGTGGCGGGGACCAGGTAACCTGGGCTTGATCAGCCCACGTTTCGCGCGCGTCAGCAGGCAGGAGGTGTGTTTATAGGTTAGACACACCAGAATCCGCGGATCTATAAAGAGAAGCAAGCAGCTGAGCGATGGAGTGGCGAATATCAGTAGTGCTTCGGCTGCGCGGGTGGTAGCGAGCAGCAGCGCCCATACATGGTGAGCTGTGTCGTGCTTTGGTACCAAGAGCGCAGATGTGGAGAGCATCGGAGCGGCGAGACCAGGCGCAGTTCAGTTCGAGGACAGGGGACGGGAGCAACATGGATGGCGGATCCGCGGCCGGGCACGTGTGGGCTGGTGCGCATGGACCGGCGCAGCTGGCGTAGTTCTCCTTCTCAGACCAAATACAAGATGATAGTCGATCTTATAATACAGCTGGCGTGCAGAGGGGCTAGGGGCGGCTGCGGCCTGCCAGCGTCAGAGGCGTGCGGCGACAAGCACGACTTGCAACGTGGGTGCCTGGGCAAGGCTGGCGCCTAGAAAGTGTGACATGATTTATATCGTGATAAGTGTAACGTCACACCGACGCGGTGGCTACTTTCGCACTTAGTAAGTACCAGTTACCTTACTGTCGTCTCGCCGTCAACCCCCTTCCCCCAGGCCCCGCCCTGTATGCAACCGAAACCACGGCGATGGATTGGGCCGCGGCCTATGGATGTTCTGGTGCGCACACACACCCCACTCTTACCGCTGTTGGGCGCTGATGTCCTCCCTTTTAAAGCGCCCTTCTAGGAGAACGGAGTTGCTGTACATAGCTACGGCGCCTCAGAGCCCAATGACAGGGACATAGGACTCACACAAGCTAAATACCCGTGCAGGCATATGCCCACGCCGCCACGATGCATCGGAACTTCACAACGAAGACAGAACATTCGCCGCAGAAGGCAGAACTCCCGTACGATCAGCTTTCTGCAAAGGTCATTGTGTCCGCATGGGCATGTCGCCTCAGAACCATGCGACGGGCTGCTATGCACCGCTGTTGCGTCTCAAAACCGAACAACAAAGACAAAACACCTGCGCGAGCGTCTCGGCTTGCGCGAGCACTGAACCCACAAACAAGATGTAAGGCTCGAGAGAAGTACGCAGCACCGCCGCACCTGGACAAGGGAAACGGCGCGAGACAAGTCGTTTGCTCCCGGGACATCCAGCCAGCTCCACGCCCATCAACGTCGGTTTCGCGCACCCAGTCCGTCCAGAATATGCTATATGCGTGGTATGTGACGTTGTCGCCGCTGCCCCATGATGCTGGGGCTTATGCTTTGGGCTCCGGACTGAGGTCCTACAGCTGCTCGATGGTTTTGTTAGTGAGTTCATGACCGTGTCTAATCCCTCTCGTCTAACAACCCTTCTCAGACACCTGAATATCGAGATTTTCCTGCTATGGCTGATTTCCAATGGATCCAATGTTTACGACAACATCCAACATACCTGCCTCTCCGACCCATCACAACTCGAAATACAGACGGTCCTCTACGTCTTCATTATCCCTGACGAGGAGAACAAATTATGCAAGGCCGCTCACAAGAACTTGATGAAGAACACCACAGATATCCTCAGCAAGATCATCGAAGTGTCGGCAATGACGCCAGCGGAGGGTGCGGCCCCATGGGTGCGGTCTCACCCGTTGTCAACCTGGCGGGCAGCTTGTACCTCCGTCGCCTGGCGATCACCGGAAGAAGCTTGGGCGCATCTGGTGTTCGAGCAGTGGCGGGGTTTGGGGGTGACAGCGCGAGTGATACGGGCGCGGTACATGAGGCAGGGGAGAGTCCGGCATCACCGAGCATGGAGACAGGGTCTAGGGTGGTCAATGATATTGTGGGGATTGTGATGGCTGACGACCTATACATAGTGAGTTTGTGTCTTTATTTTTCTGTTCTTTTCTCATCACCTTCCAGTGACGCGTATGAGCTGGGACGTGGATCTATTCGTCGTTATTTCCTGGGGCAAGACCTTCCACAGGTGCGTTATCCGCCGCTCTCGCTTGCCCATGAATGACGAGAAGCTGGTATTCCACATGCGCCAGTACAATACAGTGTTTTGCATTCAATGTACCGTCCTCGAGACGAGAACAAACCATTGTCGACGGGGCCCGACAGAGCTGATCGAAGGCGTGCCGCAGCATGATCCAATTACGTGGCCGTACATATTGGACGGCACCACAGGCACTACACAGGAGGAATGCGCAAAAAGTTTTCCAGAGCACTTATGTGCGACAGAAAAAGGAGTGCTGTGGGAGACGAAGCACTCGATCCGAGTGCGGTCATTCTTTCCCCGTTTGTTTCTATATTTATGATATGCTTTCAGAGAACAATACTGGCCCTACGACTCCCTTTGCCAGTGCTTCCGGAACCACTACCTTAAGCAATATGACGCCGACAACACCTCAGCACTCTCCTACATCGAATTAGCCTCAAAGCACCACTGCCTCGACTCCACCCTCGCGCGCACCATCTCATTTTGCACGCACTACAGCTTGGATCCCCGCTGCGACGGGCTCATGATTGACGAGCCCATCGCATGCCTCAAAGAGAAGAAGCTCCTCGACGCGGACGACGTCATGCCCGATACGAGCAGCACTGCGCCCATCGTCGGTGCCGCCGGCGCTCGCTCAGGAACTAGGCCTTGGCGTCGCTACCCGCGGGCCGGCAGCCGCGGCGTATGCGGATCAAGCACATGAAGCATTCGTCGAAACATCCCGGGCGACACAATTTATTTTATGTTGAAAACTCAGGGCGATGGTGATGCCTAGTCATGTTTTATATGAGTATGTAATTATCATTGGCATTCTCGCATCTCAGGTCTCATAGCCCGAAGCGCAAGGCGGCTGCGGCTCGAGGAGTACGTCGGGCGGTATGTATGCTGAACCCAGATGGGCGCTATGTATGTATATCTTCATCGCATCCATCTAAATACTAATACTAATATTGAAGATAGCTGCAAGATAACTTACGATAAAATGGTCAGTTGCGGCACACCAATTGAATCATTGCTCTCGTCGGGAACCTGAAGAACTCGCCCGCGAGCTGGTGCTTTTGAACGACAAAGAGGCAAACGCGGCGGGCAAGCTGGAAAGGTGCGGAAACACCGCTCCATGATTCCCCATCCTCGCCCCTCTCGACTGACCTGCCTACTTTAGAGTGTGAAAAGAATTCCATTTCACGGAAACCTCCTCGTTCAACTAGTTACTCTGTACATCTGTAGACAACAACAGAGAGCGAAGTCGGTCGTTCTCCGCAGTGTTGGTACTCAAGTCCTGGCCCTACAGACGGAGGTGGAGCTTTCTACAGCGGCTGTTTTCCTGTTGAAGGAGGAGCGGTACCTCCTGCGACTCCGAGACTTTCCTATATATGTCAGCACACCACTCACGGCAGACTTCTGTTGCATGCTTTCTACTAGCTATTTTTAGTCACTCGTAAGTCGTAATATCCCCAAGCTATATGTTAAAATTTCAGCCCAAGTTTTCATTAGGGATGATGTAAAGACCAATGGCTGTTTCTGTGGTCTCTAGCTAAATGAAACAGTCTGAAAGCAGCCCAAAAGGGAGAAAGTAAACAATTTAGAAAGTTACGAGCCCAAGTTTTGACTTTTCCAGACACATGTTTTTTTGGAGAGTCGCGACAGCGGCGACGCTTCTCTTTCTCTTTCCTTGGGCCTTCTTGAGACTCTACGCAGCTGGAACTCTACGCAACGACCAATCTGTATTATCCGCCAGGTCCACTCGCGAGTCGGTAGAACAGGATCTGCGGGCCTCCAGTGTAGAAAATGAACCACCACCACATGCGTATCCGAACAGTCGCGACGCCAATGTAGCTAGCGATGACCATGTAGCGGAAGAACAGCTACATGCCGGTCGAATGGGATCGAATGGTCGGATGGGTTGAAGCTTCAACCGAGCGTGGTGGCGGGAAGACTGTCAATGACAAGGTTAACCCAGTGTAGTTGGACGGAGATTAGGGCCTCATTCGTACCGTGGAGCACACTGAAGAAGATCGAGACGACCTTGCCAATATTTGATGGAGGTGATTTAGAAAGTTGATATATAAAAATGAAGACGACGTACTAAGAACGCCGATGAATGGCTTCGCGTCGTTGTTAGGGATAAGTCTACCTTCCTCTGCATCCTTTTCGGTCGTGGCAAAGTTCGAGTCGGCGAGGACCATATCGGCCGCGAAATTCGCGATGTCCGTTCCGCCGCCCATAGCCACACCCTTTCTTGAGCGCAGGCGCATCATTTGCACCATTGCCAGTCTGCAAAGATACCTATCAGTATCGTCCCGGACCATAAAAATACAACGGCTGACCGACCAACTCAAACTCTGCAGCGAATCATCCAACTGGTTCTTGTTCCCGGGCTCCGTCCTGATAAAACAAGCTTGCCCTTGTTGCCGCTCGCGATGGACGGCGTGGATGCCCGCCGCGCGGCAGTTCACGAACGATCGCATCGGAAACCTTGGGGAACGGGGGTCCAGCCTGGTCCAGCACGTCGATAAGCGAGATGGAGGTGATCAGGCCCTGTTCAAGCGTGCAACCCTTCGAAATCTCGGATAGGCGGTGTCAAATCGATGTCCTGGGTGTTGCGGAGGCCGATTTTGCCGTGGCCAGCGGTGCACTCAACAAGCTTTGTTGCAAGAAGAGCTGGCTTAAGCGGAATGCCCTTGTTGCTACCGATGACCGTCTGAGTTAACGATGAGATACAGAGCGTGCTCACCTTGTGTATGGGGCCTTGTTTACTGGCAGGTAAGTACTAGAGCTACCGATGGGCGGGGAACAGCGACACGGAGCACTACTAGACAGGACGTATTGTTATCGTTAGCATATGTCTTGGAAATTAAAATAGGCAGTAACACAACAGTAACACGTCCTCACCGAGCCGAGCGGCCGCATCCGCCTCCAGTGCCGCAAATGGGCGAGCTCAACCCTGCTGCGTGTCGTGTGCGTGGTGCGGATAGCTTGCGGATAGCGTGCTGCAGCGAAAAGTTAGGGAAACTCGGCGATATAAGTACATCATACGCACCTTCGCTGAATGTCCCAGGTTGCCTCTGTCCAAGTTTTGCGGGTGCTGGTGATCTTTGCGCACCGCGGCGAGTGCTCACTGCTGCATGCTAGCCGATGGAGTTGCTCGGTTTTGTTGAAGCACGTCTTCGGTTGCTCGTTGATCACTCTATAGTTGAATATATCAGCATCATATACAGGTATCAAAGTACATGAACGACGAAGTATGCAATTGTGTTAGCAAGCCACCTCGGAAGACAAGGGATATGGTAAACTGGCAGAAAGATTTGAAGTGCAGTTATTTCAATCTTCAGGTTAGGATCAGCAGAGATAGGCATATCTCGATTTCCCACCTCCAACCACCCCTGATCACCAAGCAATTCCTAAAACTCTAATACCAGACACAAATTTCAGTGGTCTTCCGAAGTCATGTCGTAACACCACATACCCCATCGGTACTTTATTTCTCCTGAGTCCTGTGAAAGTAGATGTCATGGCTGATTCCATTAAAGAGCCCTATTTGTATGTCATGGCGGCTCTGACCTCCCCCTATTCTCCCTTCATCCATTATGCAACGGGTGACCATAACAGGGATTCGTATCAGGTCTCCAGCAGATGCGCGAATCGTCTTCCATGCAGTCTTTCTCACCATCCTTCCCATGGTCACTCGACGATTGGATACGGAGGAGCGAAGTCTTATCACAACGGGCTCCGTGTACGTCTGRGAGGAAAGAGGGCCTCAAGCAGAGTTGACGGGGGTAGATATAAACTTYCTTCGCCCTTTCGTTGAAGGGGCATTGACTTCTATGTGTAGGTGGGAATTGAACGGTGGACTGATGGTAAACATTATCGTTTATTTGGGCGAATGAATATAACATAACGAAAGYTTAGGTATTCGCTGGGGGCCATCGCGGGTGCGAGAGGTAGGTGGCTAGTATYTCCTTGTATAYRGGAGGYTCTTGACATGGGCCGGTCCATAGGGRTTTCTATTCTATCAGGAAAAGACGTCGTCCCAACAATTATACTCAGGCACTTTGTATGACTCGGTCCCCTCTATGACGACTCTCCCTCCCTTACTCAGTAAAATTAGTAATTCYRCCCCTCATGACCCTTCGCGCAGTGTCTTGACCAAGCAGACCTACACAGTCTAYGTGGAGACACCTTCTGGCCGACGAAAATGGCACCTCAGTGAGTCGCTAACCTGATTATCCTCCCCTATCCTCCCGTTGCGCAATATTTATAGTATCYAGTCGCTTATTTTACAGAGGACACGATCAGCAGACTGAAGTCTCTCGATGAAATACCTCARCTCGCGTCACTGGTCGTTCCTCATGGCAGATATAAAAGCGCAAGAACAGCTAAAGGACGGCCAGACCAYATATTCAATGCCGAATCAGAACCCTCAGCTTTCTCCTCTACKGGCAATTTTGAATATTCTCCGTTCAATCAGAGAGACTCGCCRCCCGCAGCCTTGCCAGACTTTAYGGCCGATAACTCGGGGATGCTACAAAGCGACTTCAATTCTCAGGAGCGACCTACATCCCGACGATCTGGCCCATCTAGTACAACATCATCTGACGACCATAATACTATACGGGACGTTCTTGTTCCCCTCTCTTATCTCCAGGATCAACCATTGGTGCGACGAGAACCGACAGATCAGATACTTTTGAAGAAGCTAGACACTTACTGCAGGCAAGCTATGCCAGTTACATGTATTCCTGGATCCTCCAGTTGACTTCATTCTCCGCAAGGCTTCGAATATAATCATATACATCCCACTGTCCCTACTTTCTTTGATAGGTGTAAGACTAGATTCCATACTACCATCCGAAGTCAAAACCAGGGCTTATCGCTCTATACTGAAACCAACTTTACTGGGTGGCGTTCATGATGCCTTGCTTAATAGATTTTAAGCGTGGTATTATTGTCTTTTACCCATGGTTGGCGGAAAGCATGTTCCGTGGTTTATAGTACAGATAAAGGGGATATACTTGTATGCTGTTTTCACACGAAGTATCACACACGCACTCATGTCATTCAAAGTAAGTTCCAGCTGAATGGAATATGAAGCTAGCACCATCCGAGGATCTTCCGCCTGGTTGATTGTATAAGTAGTGATCCTCTCGGTTTCATAAGACCCACGTTAGTTAGCAAAAAGACAATCACCTGGAAGATACAAACTGATGTCGTCTGCTTCTTTATTTTGTACGAAAAGGGTGTCCAGGTTTTTTTTGAGCGCACAGGCAGGAAACTAGCTGACCACGCGCGCGCACCTTCGCAACCTGAACTATGTCAAATGATTATGACATGAGAAACCTCCACAATCCCGATACACGAGACAAAGCCGGCGGCTCATTCAGTCCCCGTTCTAACGGCAGAGGACAGATAGAATCATGAACATATGACCTTCRTAGAGTGGATGAAATCTTTGCCGTAAATCAATGGCGACGCAAAGCCAGGATTGTGGGGGARAGGAGACGATCGCATCATTACATAGCACRCTGATCAAACAAACCCAGTTTACACTAGCCTGCTTGTGCCAGTCCGTGCYGTGTCRTTGGGAAATATGGGCTCCCACGTAACAGATTGTGATGTACRTCGSGTAATGGTTGCATATAWAAATAAGCAAATAGGAAGTTCTCCTTTCACAATTGTTGTGCAGTTGACCGCCGCGAAACGCGTCACTATTTTTCACACCGCAAATGTCAAATTTGAAAAGAGTCTTACGRGCATCTAAAGAAAACGATGCAGTGTAAATTTAACGTATTGAAAGAAAAAGAAGGGCTCACGCAAGGAAAGGAAGACAAGAACTACTTGCCAGAGCATAGACTACGCCAGTCGTGCCAATTTACGTTTTATGTAGAAAATTTCTGGGTCAAGGGGACAGAATGTTTCCATGGCAGATGCGACTCATTGATGAGTGAAAATAGGTCACAAACTAAAATAAGGAGACTATGAGTGTGTTTAAAGCAGATTGTTTCAAGTTCAGTCCACCAATCATCAGAAATCACCGGTGCAATAAAATGACCATTTCTGCACTTCGTAATCTCCCATGCGATCGAGCATTTTCTCTTGATCCCGCAGCTGAATATTAATTCCGAAGAAATTACTTCATTCCTTCTTCACAGGAACGGCCGTCGCGAGTAGTGTACTGGGCAATGATTGATCTCCGACGCTGGAGAGGAGAGACACCGCGCCAGCAAACAGCAGAATGATGACAATGACAGTCCCAGTTATGAGAACGAATGGGCTACACAAGATGAAACATTCAGTCTGTTCTTTCGCAATCGTGAGTGCGATGTCATACCTGCTGATRTCTTTAYGTTCACAACTCTCTCCAGCCCAATAGGTAGTCTTCACTTCGGTTCCTTCTCCGGTTGTCGTCGCTCCGCAGGTGCATACAAAGCAGGTTCGACCYGCTTTCGAAGCTTGGGAACACTGCCCTCGACCAGAGCAGCTYGAGGTACTATTGTTGCAGGAGTCCAGAGACGTGAAGCAGGTTGAGATAGCRCCTATGGGCTGTTGAGGGTCTGGAAGAGGGAACGGAACCTGCGATWCTTGAGGGGCGTCTCGTTTCACCAATGATGCAGAGGAAGAAGTAGCATATGTGAGGATTGCGAAAGTAGCTCTGTCATCTTGGATAAGATTCTCTAATAGGATGCGCAATGCCTCCGCAGCCTGTGCGTATTGTGGGYTTGACTTTCCATACTTCTTSCCACTATTGTGAAGTTTCGATAGTTCCACGGCAGCAAAAGAAGGCCGCTCCGAATCTGCGAAAAATTCCTCGAGAGACGAGATATCGTCATAGTCCCCGAAATGGARTGAGGAGAATACGGATGAAAAGGTGAACCCGGCACGTTGAAGATAAGCGGATAGAACTGATGAGAGAGAATCTATAGGTGTTAAAGGAGGTGTTGTCAGTGTGAATGCTGGACGCTGTAATGTGGGTATAATGATGGCTACTAAGTCATTAGTAGCAAGTCAACTGAGGGGGCGCAGAACAGCTACCTGTTGCATCACTTGCTTCCACTGTCACTAGAACAATGATCTTGGGCCCCTGCCCCACAAACTGTTCCTCATTGTATGATGAATCCCCCGACTGGCGTAATTGCTCAAACACGTCGTATGTTGACCTACAACTTATTAACGTCCTAGCACTTACAATTGCAGGCAGGGAAATTAGTGGGACACCGTGAAAAAGATAAAAACTTATATATGCAGTATTGAAATTTGTCGGGGTGTCAGCGGGACGCGCGTGGACGCGTGAGCAAGGCAAACACGTTGTTGGCGTCTACATGTCGGCCATTGTGGCACGTCACGTGACCACCCTTATTTCGTCGCCTTTGCTCTTGCTTTGCGCTCACCCTTTTTAGACTCTAAATCTGCAATGATAGGTACTTGTTCCAAGCTATATATTACGGAAATTAAATGATTAACAGAGTATCTGAGTAGTGAGGCAAAAGGCAGTAAATTACTAGGTACGGTCGCGGGAAAATAAGCATGTGATGCGGCTGTAGCCTGTGCCCCGAAATTGTTCGTGTCACTGAATGTCGAGTGAGCCTTACGGTTCTCGGCCACGGTATTGTTCGACATTCTCTGACATTGCGCACCCACAAATCAAATGACCACGCAACGCACGGGCTCGGGAGCCCCACGACGCTCTTTTCATGTCCCCTCGGTGACTGGTATTCTCATGGCTTGTTGGCCAAGCTGTTCTTCTCATATTTCTACATATTTCTACATAGGCACCACCACCAAATGCCGTAGCAAGGACAAACGCAGACCCATACCACGACCGGGAGGACCTTGCGAAAATGGCGTCGCGCTTCATTACGCACCTGTTCGCCTGTCCCGACTACCCTCCGTCTCCATTGGCCACGCACGCACGCGCACGGTTACCTTTTTTTATTGCGTATGCGCTGTATCGAACGCAGCAGCACCCAGCTGTCACTTTTGCTGCATTGGTTCTCCTACAACGGCTGAAGGCACGTTTTCCGTTGGCGCGGCGCATATCAGGTCACCGGCTCTTTATTTCAGCGTACATGATCTCCTCAAAGGTCATGTATGACAACACTTACTCAAGGGAGTCCTGGAGTATCGTTGCCCAAGGGCTGTTCACTCTGCAGCAACTCAGCCAGATGGAGTGCGAGATGTGCAACTATCTGGACTGGGAGCTCACTGTCAACGACCCGATCCTCTCCAACTTTGAACATGTGGTCAAGGAGGATTTTGGGGAAACACGGTCCACCTATCCGAATTACCCTATCACATTTGTCTCCAAACGCGTTGCTTGCTCCGAGGCCACCATGTCCATCAGCACGAGTTCAATTCCCACCTCTGGCACGCCCCACAACACATTGCCATCGGCCAAATCAACGCCCACTTCTTACAGGCTATCTTGGTCTGCCGATCCCAACGCCCCCGATACCCCTTCCCCAAGCTTCTCCTACTCTGCTTCGCCGACATCGTTCGGTTCGCCCACAACGCCTACCGGCGGCATTGAAGCGAATCCAATGATTCGCGGCATCGATTCATCGGCGTTTTTTGGACCCGCTGACACTCCTCCGACAAATACGGTGCATCCCCTCTGGCCAAAAGTGTTTGCATTCGCAGTTCCTTCAGGCTGGTAGATGTCTGTTTCTACGCTCTTTATTCTCTTGCATTAACTGTACCATATTCATCCCAATACCATCATTCTCATTTTCCTCTTTTTGTCGGTGGATGGATGCTGTTTTGAAGCCAGTGCATATACTATTTCTATATGATTACTAGCTTGTGTCGCAATTTATTACACCTTAATATGCGCCACAAAATCCCTGCTGTGATTGTGTTCATGACAGAGGCCTCACAATCACACAAAAATACCACTGCTTTACAGAAAACAACAGATGAGTTTGAATACCAAGAATGGAAAGGGTATTGACTAAGCTACGACATGTGGCACGGTGTGTCTGCTAGAAAACACGTGTATACCTGAAGCTCCTTAGTCGAGTCCAAAACTCCATCGCGCGCCTTTCTCCTCCTGCATTTGTGCATACTTGGCCGGGTCTTTTGCCTTCAGGGCTGCTTCTGTCATGAAGTTGTGGCATACATAATGAAAAAGACCGCCGCCGCAGTATTGTTTGAAGGATGTCCTTGATTATGAGCGACACGGGGGGATATTGGATGTATAGGCGGAGGTCCCACAGATTCAAATGGCCACTTTTGGTGGGGTCAAAATCTCCATGGGCTTGCATGGAGAACATCCCAGACGGGCAGTTCAGCGGATCGCGGTGCTTAAAGATGCACACGGTTGGGCCCAAGTTGAAGGAGTGGCTGGATATGTGCTGCGACGAAAAGGCTTCTTCAAGGTTTTATCGTGGTCGAGGAGGGCGCGGTACTACGTAGCCGCCGGCACACATTCAGTTTACAGTTTAGGAGAGAAAGCGGCTCACCACTGGCGTGATTCGCCATCCTCAGTGATACCCAATCGCGGAAGTCATCCTTCGTGCACTTGACGAGGCAGCCCCGAGCTCTTTCCCCAACATTGAGTTGGATTCGACATTTGACATATGATTTGCTGTGTTCCCAAAAGATCATTCAAAGAGATATTGGGTCATCACCGACCACGAGCTGCAGTTTAGCACAAGTTTAGCACTCAGCGACCACGCGAATTCTTTGAAAATCCAAATCTCAATCTAGTGGAATGGTACCGCAGCGTCGTGGATGAGTCGGAGCTCTATGAAATGTGGCACAATAAACGATTTGCATAACTGCGAAGCGGAGGAGCAGATACCTATGATCCCGTCGAGGTTGCCTGTGCCTCTATGACTATACGTCTTTACCAGAACTACAGCCATTGAGTGACGATGGTTCCGTCCTCTCCTACGTCACTCAAACAGAAGACAGTGTACCTGATTTACAAGCTGTCAGCCCTACAGTCTCCATAGATGATCAGGAGAAGTATGTTTCTGACATACCAGATGATTCTGGCCCTACACTGGATTCCGGAACAAATTGATGTACAGGCCACGAGTCAGGACAGGAATGACTCGGCGAACTTGTACGCAGACAACGTCGGGTCATGTATTTAGCCGTGGACGACGCGAGATTCGGCGGCAAGTGAAGAGAGGCGAAGTGGGAAAACTTCGACCGCCTACTTAGTCCCGGCTGCGCGAGGGAAGCCGGTAGCTTAGCTAATTCTACAGGCGGTCTCGGCAACCGCGTCCGAAATAAGCGCCCATGATGATCGTGCGGATGCACTCCGTACTGAATATTAGGGGCAAAAGGACCACTTCCATGTTTCGTTTGATGGAGGAATATTCACCAAGCATGTATTTGAGCTATGAGGTACATATGCGCATAGTGCGTCGATTCTCGAACAAGTGAGGTGGGCACGGACAGTGCGGTTCTATGTATCATCAGGAAGCGAGGATGTCCTGTATAAATATTACGGCTGTTTTCATAATTAAGTACATGTCGATTTTATCAAAGAAAATCTTGAGAGAATCCATCTCAGTTTGGGATACGTACGAAAAAAAGCTAAATGTGTCTCACTCACAGGACGAGAGAGACGCAAGCTATAACGATGCCAGACGGCGCACTTTGTACTTGCCAGTAATTGAGAGGCTGGCCACGCTCCTGGGCCTCCTCAAGCGCCGAGAGAGAGCGCGTATATACATCTGAGAGCGCGTTGTAGATACCTTCAATTCCGCAGGATCTTCCGATTTCCGTGTCCCAGAGGAGTCAGGTAGGTAGGGTGATTTTTATTCATAAAATGCGCACTGTTCGCACGACACTTTCTTCGCCAACCATGACGACGATGAGCCTGGCGGCACACCACACCTAGCTCACCCTGCTCCCGCGCCTGCCACTAATTAAGGCACTGCTCTCTCAAGGCAATCTGCTGCCCTCGGCTCCTCGCCCCTTGCTGCCCTTCGCCACCCCCGCCCGCGACGATCGCTGCGTCGGTGATCACCTTACCTACGGAAGATGCATGCGCTGCGCTCCTGCGGCGATGGGCGCATCACCATACCACCAATCCCGCACTCCCTCACTCTTGGTGCGCTAACCCCTGCTCGTCGTTGACCTTGCTAACCCCCACAGATGTCCGCGCCGCCCCCTCCGCCCTCCTACGTCCATCCCGCGCGCTTCGCACCGCAATTCCCCTCCCCACGCAGCCTTTGGTCCTGCCGTGCGTGTACTCGCAACCAGCACCGTGACCGCCGCGTCCCCACGCTCTGGATCGGCCGGCACGCCGCTCTGCGCGCACTGCACGACGGAACCGCCACCGCTGCCGTCCCTCATGTTCGCGTCTGCACACCCGCTGAAGCTGCGCTGGGCCTGAACGCACGGATTCAAATGTGGGTAGAGGAATGTCCTTGGGTCTGTCACCATCGCCGCCTGCCCCGGCGAAGGAGGACCACGAGGACGAGAGGAAGGCACTACGGTGGTACATGCGCGAGCACGACACGGGCGGGCACCTGCCGGACACGCGGTACGCGAGTGGCGAATGGTGTGCGACGCACGTTACTGTTCGTCGAGGCAGCGCAGGCGGCCCCATATTTTGGGAAGACGGAGGGCAGCCTGAGCATGCCCGAGCAGAAGCGTGTTTTCCACACTCTGCTACTTTATCCCTAGCTCAAATTCTGTACATCGTAATATTAATTTTGTTCCCTCTCTGAGCTCGAGGCGTCCAAGCTTCAGTGTGCATGCGCCTGAGAGCATCGTGATTTCGAATTTTACCAGATACTTGACACAGCTTTGTGCGGCCCAGAAACCGTAACATCATTTTTATTCATACAACACGAGTGGTAAGCAAATTCAACGTTGTGCTAATAATAGAAAGTAGATTGATGGCTGCCCGCACTGCTCGCGATGAACCTCGGTCACCCCAAGAACCCTGCTGGTGGCAGCACGGCACGGATCCCACTAGCCCATGACATCAACACCGGCTCGATCCGCGCGTCCAAACACCCGTTGTCTCCAAAGAGAGACGACAATGAACGGACCTGACGCAGTGGCGGTGCGTCCGGCAATGGATGCGCGACGCCGGCGGAGGACTGCGGCTGGGAGGGAGGCGTGGACGGGAGCGAAGACCAGCGGACCGGAAACGCGTAGAGAACGTACGGAGATGTCAGGTAAAGGTGCTGTGTCCTGCCTGAATCCGGGGCACAGACGCTGTGCACTAAAAATAGCCAGCGACTGATCGCAGCCCACGCTGTTCGCATGGCGCCTTCTTCCTCAACCACGATGACGACGTCGACCATCCCAAGAACACCGCCCCCGCCGAATCCATCCACGCCGCCCAAGTCATCGCCTCGCTCGTTCTAGGTTCGCCTGCCCCCGCCCTCCGTCACCCCGCTGACCTGATCCCCGCAGGCTCCAACGTCGCGCTCCGCGCTCTCTTCGTCGCGCACGGGCTTCAAGCCGCCGGCCCCACTCTCTAAGGCATTCCGCCGTGCCCTGGGCTTCCAGCTGCGCTCCGCCGCCGCCCGCGATGCTTTCTGCATCCGCGGTACGCGCATGTGCTACGCTCCTACAAGGACGGGCGCAGCGCCATACCGGAAAGCAGGCACTCCCTCGCTCCAGGTGCGCTCGCCCCTTCCCGTCGTTGACCCTACTGATTTCTAAGTTTCCACGCAGGCCTCCACGGCCTCATGGCGCCCATCCCCCGCGCACTGCGCACCACCAGCCCCATGTCCACGCAGCCTGCGGCCTGCGTGTACTCGCCGCCAGAACCATGACCGCCGTCGTCCCAGCTTTCTGGAACCGCAAGCCCCCGCTCCCCGCGGACTGCACGGCTGAACAGCCGCCGCTGGCCCTCGCGACGTCCCTGCAGATTCCGACGATAACGCCCTCCGTCCCCATCACACTATCGCGCAGCTCGCGCCATCCGCCCGTCCCCCGCTCGCACTCCTCAAGCGTGCCTGGGCCGCGCGCTGGAGACACCTGTAGTGGGTGGGGGTATGTGACTCGCGCCGTGCGGCGTCGATTTTCAGTATCTATCCTACGCTCTCGCCTGCGCTCTCAAGAGCACACGTTCGCGGGAACGCTGCTGCGTGTGCGCTGCGCCGCCCGCCTCCGGAACTTCAAAACACGCGCGCTGCAGCGAGGAGCACGCGCACGGACCTCTCTCGCACTCCTGGGCGCGCTATGGCTCCAATCCGCAAGTGGGCGCCACACACATTACGCACATACACAGCGCGCGCACGGTGTCCAGCCAACCCCGCCAAAGGTGTCTGTCCGACGTCACCACGCATCGAGCGTGCCTGTGCTGTGTGCCGGCAGCATGGCTGTATAATTCGCGCCGCACGGGAAGGACGCTCCGCGCGACGTCGATGCTGTCTATCCTACGCTCTCACCCAAGCTCTCAAGATCACAAGCCTGCGAGGGAGCGCCCCGCGCGTCGTGCGTGCCAGTGCCCTGCGCGTAAACACAGCACGTGCACGGACATCCCCCGCGCTCCAAGAGCGCTCCAGCCACGCCTGCGCTGTGTCTCCAGCTCAAACGGCACGGCGCTTCGCACGGACGCAACCTGTCATTCGCCTCCGGCGCGCACCCACCCACTATCTCAAACACCGGCCCCAAAGTCCGCCGAAGTAGAGGGCGTGCGCGCCACGTGGCCAAAACGCGCTTTGCGCATCGTTTTCGACGCGCCACTGGATGCTGCGACGTGGATATTGGGTGAGTGACGTGTAACACAACATTAGGGGTGTGCACTTACCTATTCGCGGAGCCAGCGCATGCCTGCAGCCGCCGACGTGTCAAGTCGGCACGCGGTCAGCAGGGCGATGCACCACGGACGGCGGCACGGCGCACTCGGCCTTGTGTGCGCTGCACGCAGTGCACCAGCACGAGGGCGAGGGAGACGGCGCACCGCACCGCGCGCCCGTGAAGTGGACTGTCGACGCTCGAAGCAAGCGCGCCGCCGGCAGCGCTCGCTGTTTGCAGGTGAGTGTGCAGAATTCAAGGTGAAATTCACGCGCTTACCTCACAAAATTGCTACCTGCGTCGCGCGGCATTCACCCGCGCACTCGCCGCGTCATCGCACGCAGCACACCGCTTTCGCCTGTCCACACACAGCGCGCGTCAGGCGCTGTGATATGCGCTGCGGACCCGATGCACATGGACAGCCGCCCCGGATGCAGCAGCGCGAAGACCTGCGCGGACGGCGCGGGTCTGTCGTCGCTCCACGTCGAGTGCATGGGCGCCAGCCGCGCGCGATCAACATACAGGCGCCACGCAGGAGGGATGTGGGCCTACGGACGAGCGCACTGCGCGTGCAGCAAAGCGCGTAAGGAGACGCCGAGGGCGAGGGATCGCGATTGCACGGGAGTGAAGTGCTGGCTGGACGCTGCGGAGCGGGGCTCGGTGAGTGGGGCAGTATGCACGGCGAGTATTCGAGGGCTCACCTTGTAGAGTAGATACCTGCGCCGCTGGCTCTCGATCCCTCGCGGCGCGTGCATTATCCCACGCCGTCGTTCCATTCGGCCGGGAAGACGTCGCGCCGCCGTGTGACGACGCCACGCGCGGCTGCGCGCATCGGGATCACACAAGTAGCCACTGTCTGCATGTATGAAGCTGGGTAGTTACCTAAGTAGAGAGATATATCCACAGCGGAAACTGCCCACTGGGCAACTCATGCATGCCCTGCCTGCCAAATGGCTACGTTTTGAGTGCTACGACGTGCCTTTTGCAGTGCTGTGCTTATTTGTTTGCACATTGATGCACATCAAAAGCCAATGTATGACCTCTTGCTTGCCTCTATTTACATTGTGCGGGCTCACTCATGTCATATTCTGGCCTCAAATTGAAACAAATGTAAATAATAGCCATCAGCCCAGGCCTAGCATGGGAATAACACCCAGGCCCAAAATGGAAGGCCAAGCAGGACTTTGCCAAATTTGGCCCAAGTCCATCTTTTGGGCAGCAGCACATGAGATTCCAAAGTCATCTAATCTAGTTGATATCTAGCTGATAAAAGGCCTTTATCTCATTGTTTTGTGCACAGACCACTGAATTTCT
>KN817637.1:0-76149 GCA_000827495.1 Hypholoma sublateritium FD-334 SS-4 | reverse complement strand
TTTCTGGAGAAAGAGCATCGACGGAACGGTCGTCAAACCTAGCACAAAGTAAGCACGGACATTGGTGGGGCACTAATAAAGTGAGCCATGTACCTTGTCCGCGCGCCRCCGACATTAACCCGCAATCTCCCGCTRCCATTGCCCCTGGAGCAGCTGCCGTCGATCCATCGTGGCATCAGATACATCACCCCGCCGCACAGAAAGGCGGCGTTTCCGGGCGAGACGCAGCGCGGGGACATGGAGGAGACGGAAAGAGCAACGACGCTGGAATAGGCGAGCTCCGGAACGGAGGTAAACTGACATGTGCACGTGACCTACGTTTGCCAACGCAAAATTCACTAAGTCCCCAAGGAGAGTTAGTGCCCAGCTTGTACCTCTCGGATGGAAAATGTTGAAACTCTCTGAGGCACATTTAATACAATGCGCGAGGTGGCCCACTGAATATTATCCACCAAATCCTGCTGCGATGCACTGAATTAGTGTCTGCCCATCTTGTTAGGGGCCCCTTCCCAAAACGGAAATGGCGCAGCAGCTTTGATCAAAGCCGCGACCTCCTCAACCTCAGTCCACATTTTACCTCTTTTATATTTGGAGCAGTGGAAGTACATATTTCCCGGAAATATGCAATTGCTGCACCGTCACAGGCGTAGTGTTTACAGGGGGGAGCAGCAAATTCCGGCATATCGCGTAGGGGGCCAGTAATTTTTGGTTTGTCCATATTTTTTTATTAAAAGATTATGTCACCAGAGTCAGATAATTGTGTTACATTACATTGGAGACGCGTTACATCGACTAAATAAGGTTTCCGAAGGTGCCTTCTTGGAGTCTAACTATCCGCGCACAGTCGAAATATCCTTGGAATAGTCTGCGGATCGTGGGTTATGAGGCGGAGGAAGGGGGCGATGGGAACGATTGGATGGGCGGCAGGGGGGGTGGGAGGCAGGATACGAGCTGTGTTGATTTAAAATGTGCCAGTACCTCGCCGACGAGCTCGTCCAGCATGCGCGGCTCGCTGCAGTCTACGTCAGGCAGCAATTCAACGTTAGAATAGATGAACTGTGAACTGTATTTAGGAAAGCGCCCCACCTTGATGCAAAGCATACAGAAGAACCCGCTTGTCTCGTCGGTGCGAAGCGTCTCACCCAAGGGGACTTGACGCCGAGCTTCTCTTCAACGGTCTGGTATTTCCGCCGGGGTGGTAGTCGATGGTGGTCTTGCGGATGTTGAGTGACTCGACCAACCCATCACGGTAACATCCATTGGATCATATCAATGGAGAGCTTGTAGATCGCGGACTTGGGATTGTAGGTCAATTCGATCCCCTCATTGCAGAACATGTAGCTGATCTCGTACACCCTGCGGAGACCACCGGCGACAAGCGCCTTGAGATAGAGCTCAGTAGCGATGCGGAGGTTGAGGTCGAGCGGGAGGTCATTGTGGCGCATCAGGAACTTGAAGGGCTTCGCTGTGGCGCCTGGCGCCGCCAGCGATGGACCTCCATGAAGCCTAAGTTGCCCAGGAAGCGGCGCATATATTTGAGTATTCGGCTATGCATGATAAAAGTTTGCGCGTGGTGTTGTTGAGAATCAGGTCGAGGCAGTGCGTGCGGTAGTGCGTCTCGGAGCCCCTGTCCTGAAGGTCGTAGAACTTGAGTTTCGACCCCCTTGCGCGGAAAGTGCGAATGTGCCCTGCGAGGCTTTTGGTGGAGTTGATAGATACTGGAGGCGGCGCCGACGCGGAATAAGCAACATCCGTACAGATCCGACGTGGCACAACAGAGCGGCGCTGGCGAGCCGGAGTCGAATATGTTCCCCTCGGTTCGCGGCGGAATCTCTGCGAAAACTTCAATCAGGTCCCGCGCGAGCATCGAGTAGCTTGGGTAGGGTTCGCAGAGAGGTCTTGGGTGGAGACATGCCGCGCGGGTCAAATCAATTCAGACTCCGCCGGACCGACGCGCCACCACTGGCAGCGCCCCCTAGAAAACATAAGGCGCCGGACACAGATGGGAGCGCGCAGCGGAACAGTGAGTGCATGGGACGATGGAGGACGGTGGACGTGCGGAACTGGTGGACGTGGGACGGCTATGAACAGCGGGTGCCACGGGGAGTGGTGAATGCGCGGGATAGTGAGTGATGGTGAGCGCTTGGTGAGCGCGTGGGGCGGCGATCAGGAGCGATATACGCGATATACGCGCGGGCCACTGAGCGCGCGGATGGCAGGTAGTAAATAGTGCATAAGGGGACAGCGGGAGCGGGGAGTGGCGCCCGACCGTGGTGGACAGCGAGCGCGGGGGGTGGCTGGGGACGGCGTGTCAGGTCAGCCCCGGCCCGTCAGGGTCAGGTCGCGTCGCCGCGTCACTGCTCTTGAGTGACCTCCATGCCTGAATTCGGTGTCTACGAACAGATATACAAAGAGCTACAGAAGCCTTGGCATGTCCACGCATCGCGACTTCGAAAGAAGGTGGCTGTAGAAATGATTGGTCAGTTTTCCACAACTTTCGGATGCCATTTCTGAGAACTCACACTTGTGTAGGACGTGTCATTGTTCATGTCAAGACCCTCGCAAACAGACTGGGGAAGCGAAAAAAACTAACCCTGCATACCCCAAATCCCAAGGACCCAATGTTCCAGTCGTTCCCAGACTATGAAAATGAGACGTGCGGATCTTGTGTGAAGGTCGTTTCTGACGAAACCTCCAAGTCTAAGGTATACATTCATTTGCCGCTGTAGATGTTCCTGCCAGGACCTGATGGCCTTGAACTTCACCTAGATCTCTGCAGCTCTTCCTCTTCCTAGCGAGGTTATTACAATAAACAAGTTGCAGATCACTGGTGCAATGTTTCCCCAGCGGCGCGGTAAAGAGATAATCATGGGAATCGACCGCTACATATTTCGTTTTGGCCTCGGCGTTGAAGGTCACGGCCTGTGGATTCCAACACCGGTTTACAAGGACATCACCAATGTAAAACCCGAGCCACGGGGCCAGAAAGGATACATGTACAGAATCCCCCGGGAACACTGGTCTGGCCCAAAGGGAACACCGGGCTTTATACGTATACTGTTCGCATTTATGTGTGAAGAATGGACATGGGTCTTTATTGACCACAATGCCATGATGACGATACATGTCCTTTGCCTGCGACAACCAGTGGCACGTAAGGACCTTGTACCAGGATCATCGGTGAGTGCATATCAAGAGCATTGACCTGTCTATTTACTCCAGCTCACAGATCTGGCCTTACATATGGAGTCTCAGTCATGGGCCAAGTCTGATATTTGAAGAGCATTTGGCTGTTTCAGGGCTGCACCAGTGGCGCCATTCCGTCCTGGAAAAACGCAATCCTGATCGGAAGCCTATCTTCCTCACGGTGAAGGGAAACCAATTGGTGTTCAACGGTTATGGAGCTCAGGAAACGTCCGACATGCTTTTTGAGGCACTCATCCTACCAAACACAAGCACTTATGATGTCTGCAAGCTTGATGCTCTCTGGGCTCGATTTGAAGCTGCTGTCTTCAACTACCAGCAAGAGCGTTACAAACTGATAAATGCACCTCAGAAGAAAACTAAGCTATCTTATGTGTCTGGTCCAAAACCCTTTCGGTTTAATTCTGAAGCCCATAAGCATTACATTTCAAGCATTACGACGTACCGAAGGCAGGAAATCCGCATAACATCGGAACGGTGGAGCGAGATAAGAAAACTGGGCTTGATCGATCTGTTCAATCCTAGAGCAAGGATGCAGCCTAATGGCATACCAATTGGTCAGTAAGCTCCTTGTAGTTGAGTGGATCATTTTTTATTGAGATTTTCATTTATTTCAGTTGATGACTCGCTGGGTCCGGAGTTTACTGCGGAGTATATGGACGGGCCTCCCCGCGGCGGAAACACGGTTAAAATTCCCATGCGCCGCATACATTTGCGAACTGGTCCAAAGGCATCGGACAAGAGCATTTTTGCCTATACACCACTTGCGTGCATTTTTGATCCCAAACTGCTTGGATGGTGGGCTACTAACGATATCTCCTTTATGCAACATGATGTCTTGGACATCCATAACACAACCACTCTTGGGCCGTACAGCTTTCGGGTCTTTGTCAGCGCAAATCACACATCGCTGACTTTGAAGGGCACAACAGAAAAGGATCAAGCCATGAACAAGAAAGCCTATCATGGTCCGATTCAGATCCAACAAGTTGGACGCGCACGAAGACGAGCAAGGAAGACTGTGGCAGAGATACAAAAGACAATGAACAAGGCAGAAAAGCAGGAGGCTGCAAAGGCTGGAAAGCGCAAGCGGTTGTAATACATGTAACATGATGTTACATTCATTGGTGCAATATTATTACTTCAAGTTGATTTGGAACACATATATTTCTCCCAAAATCAGATCAAAACATTACTTATACAAAGGTAAAAATGGAGGACGTGCTGGCTCATCGGGAAGAGCCGGCGCGACTTCATCTAATGCTTCAAAGCCACGCCCAAGCGAAGCGTCGAGCGACGGAACTCTCCCATATCGTGGTGTGCCATCTACCACCCACCGAGACTGATCAGCACCTCTTCTCGCAGCCCAGATCCGTCAGCACTCATCCGGATGCTCTCGTTGATCATATTAGTGCTATATGTCTTCTGCTTGACATCGAGCTCCACGCGGTCCGCCTGGTTCCTCTGTATTGTCTTGTCCGCCCACTTCACGTCAAGCTCCATCGCATTCGGTAACGACACGCGCTACGGCGCCGCGAGCTGCTCGTACATCCGCAGCAGGTTCTAGTACAGCGCGAGGTCCCACGGTCCCACGACTGGGACCACGACTGGTGTATGTTGGCGCCCTGGTGTGGCTCAGTGACCGCCAGCATAGTGATGGGGTCGCGGGTCCTTGGTGTGACCGGCACCTGCAAAAAAAAGTGGGCTGGCGTCTGCGGCAGAATAGTAAGAGTGCCGCACCTTCGCCTGCTTTTCTGCACAGTCACATGTTCGGCCGTACCGCATTGACAGAGAGAGCATGCTTTCAAATTGTCGCCAGAGTCTAACACGAGCACAGCGTACCGTGCATTGCGATGGCCCAAGCGCGATGAGTTGCTTCGTTTCAGCTGCATTTCCGGCAAAAAAATCGGTTGTACGGTACGCACCTCGCAGATCACATCCTGGAAGTCCTTCGTCAAACCGCCTGTCAGTAGGCCAATCGTCTCACATCGCCGCCCATCGCTACGTTTTCAAAGTTTCGTTACATTTTCAAAGTTTCCCTAAATCGTGAGGTACGACAGCGCCGTCGCCAGATCGAGCGTGGCTAGATGTTATCCATCCTGCTCGATAGACTTCCTCGATGCAATGAGGAGCCGCCAATATTGAGCGCGGCCCGGATGATCGTAAAATGGATTTGTCCGCACATCGTCGTAGTGTCCACCAAGGCATCAAATCGGGCCACAGGTGTATCGTTTGATAGCAACTATAATACATATGATACACGAGATCAAATTTACAGCATTTATCAAAAGGTCAAATCGTACCTTGAAGCAACACGAAAATTTCTAGCACATGCTGATTGTCGTGCAGATTTTCGCAATTATGTTGTATTGCAATATGGTGCCCCAATTCAGATTTGTCGACTGACTGAAGGTGTGCGAGTCGCGGTGTGCAATCTGCGAGAAAGGCTGATCAGCACATGTTCTTGCAAACCACGTTAGCTCAGAACTTACCCGGATGCTGTCCCAACTATGTTGTCGCAGATGAAGCGCAGCAGAGCTCGGCGGAGAGTTGGCGGGTGGCGGGGAGCCTAGTACATTCCCAACGTGGCACCCGATTAACGAATACAAGAACTTGACAAAAACAACCGATTTTTGGCAGACTATTTCAGCATCCAGGAAGTCAATTCCATGCCTCTACCGAGCTAAATATTTGAGCCGAAGGAGAATGTGGTATGCGCCTTCGACGACCACGTTGGCTTGCCTATGCAGCGGGAGGACTTGAACCATGCACACGCACACGCCAGTCGTCTTCGCGTGCACAGTACAGTCGCCTGCACCCACTGCCTAGCTTGCTTAGCAGACGTAGCAGCGGAATAAACAGTAACGACGCATACCTGTGGGTGTAGATGCGGCCGGGTGGGGGCCTGTGGGATATCCCAGGAGCACAGATGCGGTCGCGGCGTCAGACCTCACTGACTGTTTTGATAAGCAAAGACAGCGGCATGGGTGTCGATACACGTACCATGGGTGTCTGCAGCATGCAGAGACACAGGGCAGGGGTGGGCCTGACCGGCGGTTCCGGGCTCGAGAGTGTGGCAGACGGCGAGATGCGTTTTCCGGCATCTTTTGGGCGAGCAGAATATCATGAGGTCGCCGCTGTTCGACGGACGGGAGTGGGCAACCTCGGGCGTGCAGCTGCGGTTGTCAGAAGTTACTACTTAGAGCACAGTCGCGCAGGGTGTCGTCGCGCTGGGTGGAGGGCAGCGGCTGCATATCGACAGGCGTCTTGGTAGTGTCGTTGGGCGCTGACAGCTGCGACGGATTCCGTGGAGCGTCTTGGGCGCGCAGCGAGTGAGGGTGTTCATGACAACCAGGCGCGGCTAACTCCGTGCCTGCCTATTTTTAGCCCTTGAGGACGGATGCTTGATAGTGTAAGTAGTAGGATCGACGGTGGAGATCAGGTTAGGGGAAGTCCCTTGCGATATTGTGCGTGCATCCGGAGCAATGCAAAGCCCAAATTTTTGCGATATGAAAGCTAATAACGAGAAGATGCGGACGGAGTGCGGCATTATCCAAAACTGCGATGAACCCGCCAAGAAGAAGAGGGCTGCTGTTGCTATCGCCCGAATCGGAAGAGTCCGGAGGGCCGAAGATGTCCTTGAGCGAGGGCGGCGGTGCGGGTGGCGCAGACGGAAAGCGAGCTGGTGGTCTGCGAGCTGGCCGGAAGACAGACGATGGTGGGTCGACAATACGGGACGGTCCGGGAACTGCCGCGTCTTGGGGAGCGGCGCGGACGTTGGAAGTTGGGTAGTACGAGCTGTGATGGTTTTTGGTGGTGAGTTGAGATGGGAAGACAATGTCTGTGTTCTAATTTTTTATTGGCCAATTACAGTGAGTTTTTATACAAAAAATTCTCTCGGTTAATGTAATTGATAGATTATTTATGCAATATTAATTTAAGTGTCTGTCCCAGACATTGCCTCAGTGCCGGTGGGCAAGGCCTGGATGGTCGGAGCGCCGTGGAGTTCCAAGTACTCTTCGAGCGCATTTCGATGACCGATTTGCGCGTATGGTAGCCAGGTTACGTCTCCGACTTTCCAAAGGATTTTGAATCGGGCGTCTACTCCAGCGCTCGAGTGCCCAATCATTTTATTAGCCGGCCATTCTCGATCAGAGGCTATTTCGGGACTTGATTGACTTATGTCGCGCCCCGGAAATAACCTGTCATCGTTAGGATTGTGTATGCGTAGCAAGGAGGGATGAAAGATGACATGCAGTACTCGCTGTTTGAATGTAGTCAATTAGAAATGAATGTTTATTGAAGTCTTGAATAATGGGATAAGGCCCCAAGAACTTAGGGATCAGTTTACGCACTAATCCTTGAGGAAAGGATATATTTTTGGTAGCTACGTAAACTAGGTCGCCTACCCGAGCCGCGAGGATTGAGTCCTGCGCTGCAATGATGGCTAGTTTTCTTTGCAGGGTGAAGTTACGGATGGACGGGTACTCAGATTTGTTAGATGAGTCCCAAATCATGGATCGAGGCATACACCCTGTGTTGCGGAAGAACGGCGCGTAAGCCAGTGCTGTAAGAACGCGCGGAGTTAATGGCAAACTCTATTGCTGGTAGTTTATCCATCCAATCCGTTTGCTTGTCGTTCACACACTGTCGCAACAGTTGAGTTGCAGTGCGATTTGCACGTTCCGTTGATCCGTCGGTCTCTGGATGGTACGCGCCGGACATATTTAATTTAGTGCCTACTAGTTGATGTAAGTGTTTCCAAAAGGTACTGGTAAACAGGAAATCTCGGTCAGTAATAATATGTTTTGGAATACCATGGAGTTTGTACACGCTTTCGAACCTTAGTTCGGCCACTTGAGAGACCGTGTAATTCGTCCGACTAGGAATAATATGTACCATAGCAGTTAGTAGGCAAATGATTACCGTAACTTGATCATAGGTTCTGGCATCTCTATCCTTAGATTCGGGTAAGGGCCCCAAGAAATCTATTCCAATCGCTCCCCAGGGAGATGATGGTACTGGCAATGGATTTAGTAGTCCGTAGGTTGCTCAAGTACTACAATAAGCTGTAACATCAGTAGCCATTTCCTTCTACCGCACGTGAGCTCGTAGGTAGATAAGTGTTTTGACTGCTCCAAGATGAGAAAGCAGGGAGTGCGCTTCAGAGATTACTATCTCGCGTGCGCTACGACCCTATATAATAATCTTTGGAATGCATAATATCTCTGACTGCTTTCTCGAAGGTAAATGACTCCATTCTCAACCGAGAAGTTTTTGTAATGATTGACATTGTCCATGACCTTTTTAAAGAAAGGGTCAAGGGCATATTTATTTTTTATGGCATCTTCAAAATGAATGCCTTCGCTTGCCTGCGAGATTACGGTCAGCAGAGAGTTGCGTCGTACGCGGCTATCTCCTGTCTGTGTCCGTCGTCATTTTTTGGAGTATTTACAAGTTCTTTTAATTGAGTTGTGGTGTGTGCAGTTGCAGGCGCCTTCTACGGGCAGTGATAGAGGCGCATACGTGTGCGGAGAGTGAGGTTGACGGAGAGGGGTGTGGACGGAGAGGTGTGCGCGCGAAGGGAGCTAAGTGGTGGGTAGCCCGCTGTGAAACGCACGCGCTCAGAGAGGTAGCCCTGTATTTGTCGTGGAGAACCGAAACTCCGCTTCGGGTGGAGCTGGCGGCGAGACGAGAGGCATCAGTCAAGTCAGATGTGTGTAGAAGGGCGTCCAGGAGCGTGGAGAAGGCGGTGATGGCGCCGGGTGCGGCGGGCTGTGGCAAAGGTGTATACTGCGGGCGCGAACGAGTTTGGAGGACAGGATAGCGCAGGAAGGAAGCGGAACAGCGTGAAGCGCGCGGAGAAAGGCCTGTATTCGTCGTGGAGCACGGCAGCGGAGCGTCGAGAGACGCTGGCGATGATACTGGCAAGGACGAGCGGCGGCGGCGGCGGAAGCAGCCATATCAACCGTCCCGCCTTCCTCGCGCCTGACAGCGCCGCTTTACAGCGCACAGTCGACGGCAACGCGCATGGGCGCACGATGTGTCACTCGAAGAGATTGCCATATATGTGCTCCTAGCGAGATGCGCGCTGCGTTGCCAAGTACGTGCCGTGTAAAATCCAAATGAGTGGTCGCGCAGCCAGTGCATGGAGGTCTCACCCTGCATGCCCACGATAGCCTGCGTCGTCTACCTCGCCGGCGTTGTCGCGCCCATCGCCTGCCTCCAACATGATCATCCCCCTCCTGATTAGAATTCCAACGTGCGGGTCATCTATCTGCATGGCGCGCCCAGAGCGCGAAATATCAGCGAAGGTGCGTCGTGCGAGGCGGCGCAAATGCATCATTCCGCAGCGCGGCGGACGCGATGCAAGTAGTGTGCGCTAGTAATTTGATTTTCGGCCACCGTACGGTACGCGCGCGCACTGCCATACGCAGGGTATACATTCTGTATTATATATATTTCCAATAAATTGTCAATAATTTTTCGCTGTCTACAGACGCAGTGCGCACACCACCAGCGCGTGTACCAAATTGCAAGCGCGCCTCGCGTTCCTTGTGTGAGCGATCCGATACTATTATTAGCGCAGCGTGCTTGGGTGATCACGGGGGTCAAGTGTGGGAAACTGTACCGACATGTTGAAACTTGCGGTTCTGGAGTCTGGACGGCTCAGGTTCGCTCGTAAACTACTCGGTCCGCCCACTGTTTATTCCTCGACAAACCTCCTTTGCGGCCTCTCCACAAATTACAATTAGTGCCGATCACTTTCCCTCTCACGATATTCCCTAACGCCCTTTCCGAGGACCGAGGTCTGCGCATCCCTCCTCCTCCCAAGCATTTCTCTCACAGTCCCTACAGAATGGACAACTGGCGGGTAGCCGTCCTTGGTGATGGCGGTGTCGGCAAGACTGCTCTGGCAGTCCAGGTAAGTTTCGTTGTTGCCACTTCATGCCACCTGTACAATGACGTCTCCCTAGTTTACGTTGAATTGTTTTGTTGGTTAGTACATCTCTGCTCCTAATTTGTCCCGTCTCTCCACGTGGCTAAATATTTTCTCCAAAGAAGTCAGTTGGCTGGCTGCCACACCCGCGACCCCACACTCATGGCACATGCTGACCACCATTCCCAGACTTACGACCCCACAATAGAGGATGCCTACCGGAAGCAACTCGTGGTGGACAACCGCATGTGTTTTGTTGAGATCATTGACACTGCCGGCCAAGGCAAGTATACATTCTCACTTGGACCTGCAGTATGTTTATCAACTATCCCTCAGAGGAATACGCAACATTACGCGATCAATGGATCCGGTGAGTACTGTCTCTGCGCGCCTGTACTGCATGCTGAATACTCCCTAGTGAGGGCCAAGGGTTCATCCTTGTATACTCAGTTACTTTGCGGTCCTCATTTGATTGCTTAGGTAAATACCTGCAGTCAATGAAGCACATCACAGGAGGCAGGCCAATATTTATACTTGTTGGCAACAAGTGTGACAAAACAGCAGAGCGGGAGGTCTCTAAGGAAGAGGGTGCTGCACTTGCGCAGATCTTGGGATGTGGCTTCATTGAAGCCTCTGCCAAAACTGCGCAAAATGTTGAATGCCTCTTTATGAACCTTGTTCGCTCATTGCGTGCAACACGAGGTGTTACAGAATTAAATCTGCCAAATGGCCCCACCCAAAGAAGGGTGAAGATGTCAAAGTGTGTAATCATGTAGGGATTTGTCTGGGATTAAGCACTGAGCATTAGATACCATTGATTTTAGTACTTTACTTATACAATATGCCCTTTGCTTTTACTACTTTATACAATATGTGCCAGTGTCCTTCCTCCCGCGTGGCAACTCGGATGGTGGATCATGGTGCCCACAATATGCCCGGTGCATCGGTGGCATATTTGACGCCCCGCTACCACGCTGGCGCCGTGTGTGCATGGACGCCCTGGTCGCGCGAGGCAGCTTCCACGGAATCACACAAGGGGGCGCTCGGCCTAATACGCCACGCGGCGCGCGCCGACCGTGCAGCGCGCTTCGATTTGAACTTCAAACAGCGTGCTTAGGATCACACCGCGGGCAGTCAGGACACGCTCTATCCCTTACTTCCTGCCGTGCTACACAGCGCCCCATTCGCGCGGACAGGCGCCGTCGGCATACACCGCGCGCGCACTCATAGGTTTCGCACACACGGCCGCCGGGCGCCAACACCCCACGCGCACGCGCTCAGGCTGCGCGACGTTGATCAAATCCCATGCTGTACTCCCAGCTCCCAGCCGCCGCCACTTACTCGTGCGCTGGAGGATCACAGAGTCAGCGACAGCGCAGCCGAACGGCGGGCGGTTACCGTGCATCCACCCCGCGCGCTGCGATCGCGCCTCAACATACAACGCGCGGCGTCTAGAACGGCGGGGGAGTCAGTGCCGGCGTCGTGGAGCTGGAGGGGAGACGTACCGCTTGGATATGTAGATGGTGCGTGGGCCCGCCGTCGTGTGATGTCTTTGCGACGCACCCGCCTGCGCTGTGTGAACAGGCCGCCCTCATTTTCAAGCCCGCGCTGAACGGATCCAATGCCCACTCACCGCCCAGCCTGCAGTGCTCTGCTTGTCCCGCGGTCTTCTGGAGATGCGCATCTGGGCGCGGTGCACTACGCGCCTCGGCCGCCGTCGACGATGCCTGCCTACGCAAGGTCAGCGAAGCACAAGCGACGGAGGGGGCGCTTACCGTGCATCGGCACCGCGCGCCGTGTTTTCGCCTGTGAAGACGTGAGTGGGCGTTGTCCAGAATGCGCTCTGCGTCAGCGCAGACGTCAAGAGCTCGAAAGGGGGCTTACCGCGGCGAGAGCGAATACGCGCGGTGAGCGGATGCCCAGCGCGTTGTGTCTGCGTGGACCTCACCTGCTTTCCAACACGAGGCGCTCCTGTACGCGGTCTGCCGCCGATGTCCCCGCGCTCGGGACCGGCCGGTGCATGTCGGAACCGCCGCCGTTGCCGTCCCTCGTGCTCGCGACTGCACACCCGCGGGTGCTGCATCCCGCGATCTGAACGCCGCGCCGCACGCTCTGCGCGTGCGCCCGACCACAACGCGCTAAGACATGCTCGACGCCATCCATCTTGCTCTAGCCCCGATACTTGCAGCTCCTCACCTTGTCCGAAGAAAGCGTAGGACCCAATGCTTGTAAGGATTGGGTCCCACTAGCCGCTCGAGATCCAGATTGCCGCATGCCGAGCGTTCATCCGTTTGTCCGCGGTTTCTTTGCCATTCGTGCATTGTTCATGATGGAACCGGCTCGGCGATGTCCGCGCAGCGTGGTATGTCTAGTACGCAGGCATCCGGCTATCAGGACGCGCCGAGGCTGCCGTTTCGTCCTTTCCATCGTTCGAAGTGTTGTACAGTCGTCGTACTTAGACTTAGACTGTATCTTACCTTGAGATCTAGAATAATTGTCAAGAACGGGGCCGTACAAACGGTTTGGGCTGGCTGCCCAGGAGGGATGTTAGCTGAGGGGGAAGCCGGACGAGTGGACTCGTAGGCGGGGCGAACCTGGTGAGCGGCGCGCGAGGGATAGGGTGGCCAAGCAGCGGCGCATGTAAGATCTAGGGCGTGTAGGTGGCACGGAACGGCCGGTGGCGACGTGTACATACATGCGCAAGCGCATTCAGGACACGCGCTACGCGGGCGGTGGAGCAGGGCACTGTGCGTTGCGGCGGGGACCATTCGAACACGAGCCTTCATGCCGGGTATGGGCACGCGCGATCGCGCGAGGTGGCGATGTCACTTTTTATTGGTGCGTTGTGTGCGCGGGGTGCAAGCGCGTTGGCAAGCGCATGCGGTGCTTGAGCGCTTGAGCAGTGAATAACGTGCAGTACGCGCCACTGATTGGCGAAGCGGTGAGCACTGCTGCATATAGCGGGCTGCGGAGCTGGATACAATCCAGGCCGCGCGACGTGGGCGAAGGGCGGACATACAGGCGGACGTGGTGCAAACAAAACAGGGAGGAGCGTGTACGATGCATGCTCGACTGCGAAACAAGCGCGGTGCGCGAGCGACCATTGTAATGTATGTTCAAACATGGCGGGCAGGAGGCCGCGCACGCTGTCTGCGCGGGGTGAGGCACGCTGCATGGGACGATGTCATCGTGCCCGGGACAGCGGTGCAGGGACATGGGAGTGGACGCGGGCCAGGGGCAGGCGGGCCGGGTGGGGGCGGCGCGGATGCCCAGCGCGGGCGCTGGGCTCATGAGCGGCATTAGGTGGAGGGATTGAAGGCGGTCTGTTCTAAAAATAGCCATACGACTGTTCGCAGCCCACGCTGCTCGCACGACGCCTTCTTCTTCAACCACGATGACGACGTTGGCCAACGCACGAGGCGGCCTATTCAACGGACTCCATTCTAGGTGCGCCCGCCTCCACCCTCCGTCGCCGCCGATCAAGTCTCCGGCACCGCTCTCTAAGGCATGCCGCTGCGCCCTCGGCGCCTCGGCAGCGGGCGTCGCGGACGTCGACAATCGGCTGAGAAAACGGCACCTACGTCGACCTCGCGCGCTGGAGAGCTGGAGAGGGAGAGATGGTCAGTGGGATCCGCGGCGGCACAACGCAGGTGCGCACCTCTGTGTTTCCGGGCATGACCCCATGCTAACACGCTGACGCTATGTTCTAGCTGCAGCGCGGGATGTTAACGACGGCGGGTCATGTCTTTGTGGTCGGAGTGGGGTGTTCGGATGTGACATCCACGGCGGCGGAGGGCGATTTCAGAGCGCGGATGCGCTGTAGTCTTGGCTGGGATACCCACCTTGTTTGACTTTTTTTTCGTCCCGCCTGATGCAGCCATTTCTAGCCCACGTTCACGCACGTTCATGGCTGCGCGGTGTGGACCGTGCGCGGATGGACGGGTGCTGTTGCTGAGCGAGATGTCAGTGGACAGCGCTTGGAGAAAAATAGACAGTACATACCTTGTAGATAGCGGAGGGCTGCGCGCCACTTGTGGAAGGAGGCGGCTGTTGGCGGCGTCGACGCCGGCGCGCAAGAGGGAACAGTTTGCACGGATGTGCAACGTGCGCCCTTGAGAAGGCATCGGCCGTCGTTCGCAGCATCCAGCCACGGCGCGTCTGACAGCGCGACTCGTGGGCCTGTGTGCTTCGCCCATGGGTGTGTGATTCGAGCGTCGATGAGGGCATATGCGGAATGCGGGCGCCCTGTCTTGTTCCAGGGTGCCGATTCGCTCCGCGCTGGATGGGACATGGCGGCGGATGTGCAAGCGCACGCCCTGTGCAGCGGGCGTCGATCTTCATCCGCGGTGCGTCGATCTACGGCGCTGTTCGCTTCTGCGCCGTCGGGCACGGTTCGTGGATGCGACGGCATGCCCTTATGTCGATGCATTCGGAGTGAGGCTTCGCGGCGCCGGACGGATCGCGTGTGGGATGGCGGGAGACGGATCTGGGAGGAGACGGACGGCTGTTGCATGCGCAGCGGATGGCGGATCGGGCATTCCGTGTGCGTTTTCGTGCTGGAGGTGGCGGAGGGATGCGAGGAAGCTTGGCGCTGGCAGGTTCGTGGAGACGGGCTTCATTCGGTACATGCTGTGGCTCAACTGTCCCAGAACCAGGAGCTGAGCGCTGACCGGGACCCGCAGCGACATCTACCATGAAGAGTCGTTCCGCGCGCTCCTCAAGGGCCTCGGCCGGCGCTCAATCAACTTCTTCATGTACGGCAACGGAGGGCACGATCCAGCGCCGAATTTAATAGATCTACCAGCGGCAACTGGTAGTAAGTACCAAGTAGATGACCTGGCCCCTCGGCTCTGTCCGGCCTCTGCGCCGGTACTGTAGAAGCGAAGGACGAAAAGAATGTCGATGAGGCCGGTCCTCAGCAAGCTGGCGTTCCGGTTCATTGCGAAGATACACTGAAAATCGTCGTAGCGTGTTCCAACATGCGTCTCAGGTGGGACGAGGAGGGCGAATGGGGGGGAGGCAATGCGCCGGGCCGTCCGATACGAGCACGAGTGAGGCGAGAGGGTAAGGAGGCGAGGCTGGGCGTGAAGGCGAGATTGGAACCGAGAATGTGGACGTTCTCCGCGCCGTCGCATGAAGCGTCAATGACGCTGAATGAGATTAACTTGAAGCGCCCAAATCCGATCGTCGTCGTCGTCGAACAACAGGGCGTGCGAACATCGCCGTCCACTAGCCACTACACGCAGAGTGTGTCGGTCGGGGCCTGGGGCGGAGGGTGCAGAGACGGCGCATATGTTCTAAGGTATGGGTTTGTGCTGAACTGGGCGTCAGAACAGCTCGTATAAGGAGGAAAAGGGCATACGACGATGATCAGAGCGATAGCGACGATGCTGCATTGGTATCGACAGCTGAGCGCCACGATCTACGCGTGCATATGTGCGGTGCACGATCGCATGGCGATCGCAACAGTGCCTGCTTACCCGACGAGTGCACAACGCGCGCCGGAGCCGAGCGTCGTGCCGGGGCCAAGGATGCGCAGCGGCGCGGGCGGGACAAAATGCGGGTCGTAGCAGAAGAAATCTGCGCGCATGGTGACAGTGTCGAATCCGTGGGGATGATCACTTAGAGCGAGCGAGCAACGACGTGAATGATGTCTATTGTGAGCGCAGGGAGCGTCGACGGGGCTCGGCGGAGTCAAGCGAACCGGCGACAGGGAGGGGGTTGATGGTGGTGACCATGTGTACGGGCTTGGGCAGCCCGTGCGTCGGGTGATAGAGCGTACAGTGCGTGCGGCAGCATAAGCGTGCAACTTGAGGACGGGGGCGACGCGCGGGGCGTGGGCACGAGGAGCGCGTCGAGAGCTATGCGGAAGCCTGTGGGGGGGCAGCGGCGTGAAGCGGCGGGTGAACCTAGAGCGAGGGACGAACCCGGCGTCGGCGGCGGGCCTCTGTTGTAGGATCATCTTGCTGGTCTGGTGCTGCGTGTCCGGTGATCCAAGAGCACGGCGGGCGTGGAGTGCGGCAGCGAGGCAGGTGCGGAATCTTGATGCTGAGATCGCGATGGAGTGGGCATCACGGGCGGCAGCGTCGGCGGGATGAAGCTGAGGGGCGAGGGGGCGGCAGAATGTTTCATACCAGTGTGGACGGAGGCATCACGTGCGCACGCGATGAAGAGAGCGCGGAGAGCATCGTGGAGCCTGCGGGGATCAGGTTAGCGGGGGCGACGGAGGGTAGCGACGGGCTCACCTGGAGCGAGCGAGGCGATGACGTGGGCGTCTGCGGCGCGTGCGGGGTCTGCGAAAGCACCGATGACGGGATCCTGGGCCGATGTTGACCTTGGCTTGTCGCCACTGGCGGCGTTCTTGGGATGGCTGGCGCTCATCGTGGTCGACGAACAAGACGTCGTGCGAACGACGCGGCATGCCATCAATCTATTTTCTATTTTTAGCGCGCACCGTTACATGTATTCAAGCATGATCAGTAGGCCTACCGCTCATTTCGGTACAAATACAATCTTTATGGGCCCCACAAATGGAGAAGAATCAGCGCTTTTTGACGGGCGCGTTGCGACGTTCGCATGCACGCGCGCATTCGACCTCGGCGCTCAAGCAGGAGCCGCTCGATCGCTGACAAGACTATCTGGCATCGTTGCAGCCCATTTCCTGGCGCCTAGTATTCATGAATGTATAGTGTAAGTACCTAATTTCCCACCTCCCGCTGCTCAAAAAATTCTGGTAATAAGTTGCGTCCACTCCGGAGCGGATCAGATGGTAGTACGCCCTCGCGAACACCGCACAAGTCCCAAGGACCGAAGAAACAGGCTGCTGAATTGCCTCCTGAGGTTCATAATACTGGACGCCGTGACTGCGGGATGGCACACCATGTCGAAAGCGGTGAAAATCATTGCGCCTGCACAACGGGAGATTTTGGCTTCCGAGCTGCACGTCAACTTAAGTTCATATATATAAATTCCTCAAAACAGAACCACACGACGTGGATGTGGTTCAAAATCCTAAGCTTTGGTATCATACGAGGTCCTGGGGCTCCAGGTCTGAAAGGGTGTGTTGGGCGCCTGTTCCGTTTTGTTCACGGAGTTGATACCTGTGGCCTATGACAACGCGTACAAATTTAGCGACGATATAGCAGAATGCGTACTGAACATCGTACCTCGAGGCGGACACTTTAAATCATGTTGCCTGAACATCATGGATAACTGAATGAATAGGGTAGATAAGAAACATACCCACCCGTGTACGAAGAAAATGATGACGACGCACCCGCACCCCTCTGACCTCTGACTTCTTTCGTGTCCGCATCCTTGTCTTCCGGTTATTGCGATGCGCCACAGAACCCCCTCCAGCGCACCTACAGAGCGATAACTCAAGCCTACAGTGTGGGTTATGCTACGCATTGCAAATGTAAGTATATGCAGGAGTATCAGTGAAATAATTGAAGTACCATAGGCAGGCTGCGACCTGGACCTCGGCGGACCGGCTTTTTGTAAAGGTAATGATCGTGTTCAATGGAAGGGGGTCTGTACACTGTTAGATAATGATCGAAAAATAGGTTGGGGTACGCGCCACTTCGGCCCAGGTATCCTGCAACGGTGGGATTTTCCTGAGCGAGAGCGGCAAGCGCATATAGTCCGGCTTCGTCCATCTACGACCACGATTAAGAGCAGCGAGGTAGAACAACGATGTACCTTGTTATTCTTCCCCGGGGCATCCAACAAAGTGATCAGCCACTTGGCAACGACAGGTACGACAGGGGTCGCCGCCGCCGCCGCCTTTTACCACCTACGCCTGCTGCGGGTGGTCTGTTCCGGGCTCGCGGGCGACGGCGTCCAGCTTGTGACGGCGGCGCGCTGAGGAGATGTACGCAGCAGTGTTCCAACGAGCTGTGCGATGGCGGTCGAGGCGGGCGATGGCGTCGCCAGCAGCGGGAGATATATGTCAAGGGCCTCAGACACGCAGAGGTCATCGCGGGCGGCCGCAGCTGCAGCGCGCAGCTCGAGGGTGGGTGTCCGTGGAAGTCCCAAGAGGGCGGGACCGACAGCATCGGCGGTGCTGGGTGCGTGCGCGACGAGCAGGGCGTGGAGGGCCGCGTCGGAGCCGAGGGCGAGTGATGCGACGACGTGGGCGGCCTCTGCGGCGAGGGCGGGCTCGGGGAGGGCGTCGATGAGACTGGGCGGGGTTAGGCGGGCGGGACGTACGCGGCGAGGAGAAGGGGGTCCTGGGCCAGAGTCGCCTTGGTCTTGGGGTTGCCGATGACGGCGTTCTTGACCGCCTTGAGGCACCTGACGCTGGTCGCCATCGTCGTCGACGAACAAGAGCGTGTGATAATATCGCGGCCCGCCATCAATTCATGCCACTCTTTCTATTCTTGGCACACTCCTCCGCCTTTCCGCCCGTCTTAACTCGCCTTCGCAGTGGCAGCTCAAATCAAATCAACAGGTGCTAGTTACATAATGTACCGAAAACCTCTCGCTACTTACATCGGGAAATTGAGGACCAGGAGATAGTGGTGTAACTGGCACAATATAGCTTGAAAACATATAAAATGTACCTAATCACGATAAGAATTGCACTCTAATATTTCGAGGCATTTATAGGAAGCCAAAGGTGGCTTGATTCACAACGTCTGCGTGAATTTCTGATACTGAACAGATCAATAGAATTGATATTGATGTGATTGATGTTCGCAACATCGTACCGTATAGACCAACCAATATATAAACTGTAATTGTGATTAAATTATGGAGGATAGGTAGTTTTTGGCAGTTTTCTACCGCTGCCGTTTTGTGGTCAACTACTGTAGGACTTTGGCAGATTGTCCGACTGTTAGGCACAGTGAGTCCAAGAGGAATCCTTCTGGATCACAGAAGTGGTCTCAACTTATACATAGGACGTTGTAAATTGCAAAAATGGGCAAGTGTGCAACAGAGAGTACGGTATGATCAAACCCGGTATAGTGTATGAGATTGATATATATTATATAAACATGCCTGCATCCAAAATCCCGACGGATGAGAACATAACACGCAGCGGCGGCACCTAATGACATATGAAGTAATGGGAAATCAAATCTTTAGAGCGGTTCAGGTGTGTCGCCATTCTGACTGTGATCAGCATTGAAAAGAAGTAAAACATTAATGGTCGAATTCTCATCAGTGTGAAACTGAGAAGGACACGCAAAAAATTAGAATAACACATGTTTTATATTGATTTTATGACTGTGTCTCCAGTCGAAAGATGCCGCGGGTCGCCACAAAATTAGACAGGCGCCCGACAGATATAATTATTGGGATGTCAATGCCAGAAGTAATCGCCGTAGATATGTTATGCTCAGGCAATATAAAATTGAATAGGTATTTGCAAAAACGAGAGAATAATTAGTGGGCGACCATCAAGCTGCGGTGTAGCACGAGAGTAGGTCGTAATGAATTAATTCCAATGCAATACAATCAGGTACAAGATGAGCCATGTGTCTATGTGTCTGTATTACTACGGCTAGAGTCTGTTAAAACCGCAAGCTGTTTCGCTGCAGCTCGTTTGGCCTTGATTTTGGCCAATGCGCTATTTTTAGAAACAGGCCTAGAGTTGGCAGTGTAGTTCGGAAATACCTGGCTTTGCGAGACCAATTGATTTAGGATAATATATTAGTACTTCAGTGAGCATTGATTGCCAAGAGATTATAGAAATCGAACTCACCGGTTCCACCAGGTTAGTAGTGAATCCACTTCCTGATCTTCATCTGGCTCCTTGAGAAGTTCCAGTACGCTATTATAGAATCGCTCCGAGTCTGTCACGGTATCCGTCCGATTAAAGACAGCTGAGGACGACAGAGCAAATCTGGCCTGAGTCCGAGGATTTCACTGAGTGTATCTGAGCGCTTATCATATATGAGGGTACTTACCTGCGTCGCAACGTATGCAATAGAAGCCCGAGTGACGCAGGTCATGCCGTGGATACGAGCATTTCCCGATCTTGTCGCCTTGGCTTCCTTCTCAACGGAGCTGGGAGACGTGAAGATATGCTTGAAAGTCTGATATTTCATAGTGTCAGTAGCTCGTGAGAGCAAGTCTAATTTTCATAGAGAAACTTTCTCGCCTTGATTAGCATAGAAGTACGCAACAATCCTTTCCAAGGATCGTCGTCGTCGTAATCATATCCAGCGTATAGAAACACTGGCCATTGATCGCCAGCTACGGTGAGTTCCCCCGTAGAGAGCTTCTGCTTAATGCTTCAGAGGTGTCAATTATGGCCAAACATGCCTCTCAAACACACTTGACTGACTCGTTATCTGACCAATCCACTCCTGTTGGGCAAAGGAGTGCCCCCGTCATTTCGTGATGAAAGCCGCGACCCGTCTTCATGTTTCTTGCGATAGGAGGGATAAGCGGTTCCCCAGGTGGCGTAAGCCAGTCGACTATTGCTGACTTCAAACTTTTGGTATCGTCGGACCTCGCACTTGAAGCTCCTTTCTGTAGCTAGAGGGGGTGAGTGATAGGAAAGTATTTGAAAATTTCCACATCGGTAACTCACTAAGGCAGCGCAATTTTGAATCTCGTCATCCGTCTCAGCATTCATAAGTTTTTCTTCTAGACCGGGTACGCTCTTCAGCAATGCAAGAAAAACAATATGCTCTCGTCTTTCTCTGCCAATGTCATCCAGCTATTTAATCAAGTGTCAATAGAATGTGAAAAGCTGAGCGTCCTACTGCGGGGTGAATGCATCCTCTGGTTCCTCTGATCGCTCTCCCATTCAGATAATTCCATTATTAATCAACGCGTGGACATTGCAAAGGGCGTGAATGGATCACCCGAAATGACGACCGTGGTGAACAAGAGGGTCCGTAGAGCGCCTAAGTCACAGTGGTATCAGAGTCAATAGAACTTAGACTTACCCAAAGTATTGGACGCAATTCAAACAAACGTACGCCTTTTTTCTAGGCCCTAGCTGAAGGGCATCTTGTGAAGATCGTTTTTCCCTTGGTTCTGTCAGGTCGTTGGAGTTTTCACTATCAGGCATACTAGTGGGAAGAAGAAACGAAAGTAAGACAAGAAATTCCTGGCTCAGAGAAAAACGGTAGTGGCAATTATACTATTATTACTAGCTCGGGCTGTGTTCACCATCCATTCCTGTTTCACATGAACTGTATCCATGGGACTCAAGCGTTAAACTAAAAGAGAAGTATAAGTCGGAAACAACTAGTCAACGCCCTCTAGCGGTAACAGCCTGAGGTTGACTCAAAGCAAGATACATAAATTGGCAGGAACCTGATGACAAATTTGATATGTATTTAGATTTGCAACAAAACCGTACTGACATATCAACTGACTATAAACTTGGACTGGATACGGAGAGCGAACTTCAGTGTGCAGAAAATCAGACATAGCGCTGCCCAAGAATCCGACCTTATCCCCTTCCACTGGCATGGCCGACGCTCAAAGGCATAGCCCTCGCTAAGAATCCTGGAGCTATTCTCGCTAGGTCCTGACCGTTGTTAAGGTCTTCCAACAGCTGGTCGAGCTGTTTTCGGTATGGACTACCTGGGGCCCTGAGTCTCTTCCATGTTTTGACATGTCCTTCAAAAATGCCCCGTTCTATTCGGGAGAACATTCGCAAAGAATTGAACATGCCTTGCCTAGCTGCCGTACCGTGTACGCCGCAGTTGCGTTGCGTCCTGATCTCGACCTCGACCTATCAGGACACCCATGAGTGAATCACCATCATTGGTCAGAAAAAACGAGACGGCTTACAACCATGGCGGCCAGTGGCATCGTTTCCCACGGAATGATATACAATGAACCTTTAATTCCCTGCATTTTCCGATACGAGCCCAGTGCTAAATTGATGGAGCCGACAGTGTCCACGAGGTCATTGGCAGCAGCTCTAGTACTGGGGGAACAGTAGAGTTGCACGAGATTTTTGTCGTTCGCGGACACATCCAGCGGAATAGATGACTGGAACTTGTTACGCGGGTAAATTTTCTGGTGAATATCATTCGCTCGGTCAGTCCTAGTCTTTGGCCCGTGACAGCCATTACTGGGGAGCAACGTCGATCCTATCGTTTTGTAGTCTACGCAAATACCATTGATCGACGAACGCGTTCGTTCGATGAACGCTGAATCTCTAAGGCGGATCTGATATAGTAGGTAGATCAGCATTCTGAAACGATAAAACAACCTCTCAAATGACGGACTTACAAACGTAGAAAGATCCTTTTTGATAACCCGCATGAGGGGATTCGTATCGATGGTTGCCTTTTTAAAATTCCAATCGGGGAGGTTTGCGGCGGTGTAGACAATAGGATCGAGTAAGCTGGGGAGGTCTGAGTTGTTCGCGAGCACGACAGCAATTGGCAACTTCATATGTTTACAGTAGAGATTTTGAAAAGCTGGGTTAGCACCGAGCAATTCGAGTACAGTCGCGGCTCGCTTCGACAGCCTGACGAAGTTCCCTGTAAGGAAGTCGACGGCCAGGCGTTGATCTGTCTCATGACAAACACAGTCGAAGACCAACCATATCCCATCTGCGCCATCTGCGATGTCATTTCGGAATTTCAGTCTCACAAGACGTTCTGCCGGGGAATGTCGGTACAAGCACTTGAAGATCTCAACATTTTTCTTAATTTGTCTGTTGTCGTATAGCGTGGCTAAGGACACCTGCTTCCTGGCCTGTGGGTGGTAGTCCTATGAGATTTCATGTGAGGCTGGTGTCACACAGTTCATAATGGCCCACGGATTTAAAAAAAAGCATACCTCGACGAATACTTGAGACAGAGATTCCAGGCCGGCGCGCGCCACGTTCGGGCCGATGTTGGATCCCAGACTCATTACAGCCCCGCCGAAAGACGTGGCGGCCAACGATGCTGACGTCCACTCTGAGTCCCATAGCTCGATTAATGGAGGTAGATGAGAGTTGGTTCCGGGGGCTTCGTTCGCCGCAAAATAGTTGTAACTATCGTAGAGGTCTTTGAATCCAGTTTCCATTGGGGAAAGAAGGCCTGGATCCTCGCCCTCCGTCATCTCTGCGGTGCGCTGCATTGAAGGTGGTGAATAAAGATGACCCAGAGTCAGAGATTCTTTATAAAACGTACTAGGCCTGGACCAGCGGCGCACCTGCAACCCCGCGCAGTGAACTCATGAAATTGAAGTTCTACCACGATAATTCTACTAGGCTCATCTGAAATTACATGCACCGGCTATCCGTAGATTTTGAAGATAGCAAATATACTTCAAGTGGCTTCCGAGCTTGCAAAAATTACAACTCTGATGGAAATATATTGATGGATATGGCACGCAATTGAGTCATGAGCACTGCGGCCACAGACCTGTTCGCCACCGGTGAAAGTAATATGTCACAGCTGTTCTACTTCTGGGACCTGGTCAGCCACTAACAATGGACGACGGTAGAGGTATATCACACCACAAAAAAAATCGAGAAACCCGTTCAATGGGTTCACTAGAAGGCTGTCAAGACAATCATTATGAGATGTAAGAAGCGCACCGTGTAAGCAAATATTGTCGTCCTTCGTACAAGTTTTTGATATGTTCTGGCTGTTCCCAATCGGACGGCAAACCACCTAATTCATCTTGATCAGCACGACTCCTACATCGAGTTTTGGTCAAGGGAAACTTGGGTATACCTTTGCCGCTATCCAACCTTCAAAGGCAATAGTCAAATCACTATTCCGAGTCCTTGGGCCAAATGAGATTGACTATGAAGAATGTTCTCAAGTTCCACAGGACGCCGGCACGACTTCTGGCTACCTTAATAGAAGAGTCAGTTGACTGAAGTGTCACCAAAAATATAATGCGGGCCTCGCCAGTGTAAGCATACTAGTATACTCATGGAGTAAAACTACGTCATGACTGCCCAACATGTCGTCGATGCAAAACCTCACAAGAACCATGTCCGCCGCTGACGAGCACATGCGCTGAAGCTTCCATGGCAGTGAGGCCAACCAAAATATTACGGAAAATTGCTTCTGTTATGGCCAAGGGCCAGGAATCTGCTCAGACCATCGAAGCTTGTCAAGCGACCCAAGGGTGCGAAGAATATCGGCTCGTCCATTGCGGTATGTATGTCAGCACAACTAGAAATATCGCCCGAGTCAGAGTTTATTTTCATGCTACGTTTGCGACGAGGCCCCATGTGTACTATTTACCAAATACAAGATTGAAAGGCGGATTATACGAATTTCGGAGTGTGGGCAAAAAAAAATTACCCAGCCTCTGTCAAAAGTTCGAGAATATACGCAATGATAGCTTTGGAGGAGTCATGGGGCTATTCGGAATCAGTCGGAAGTAGCAGACATTTTGCCTGATGACAATTGTCGGCTTGATGATTGAACAGAGATACTACTTGCTGTCTGGGAGAGATCACTGCTGAAATTTCGCTGAACTGAGAGCATCCAATGAAGACTGTCCGTAAAATTACGAGCAGCCACTGGTTGAAAATCATTTGACTGACCGTGATGTCACAGTCAACTCGATGGAAGAGGACTCGGCACTGCAGACTCACTGTGATTTCACAAGAAGTCCAAGAGTTCAATAGAGTGGGCGCAGCCGCGACGTCAGACAAGTGGCACGGCAGAGCCAGTCCGAGTCATAGTACCAGTGCTGCGGCGAGCGTGTCAACACTTGAAGTTGATGATGTTTGGCACTGCTTGTCGAAAGTGCGCCGGGCCAGTGTCCCATCATTACATCGCACAAATTCATTCAAAGTACTGATAACATTTACAACAAAGGGCTTAAATTACCGGAAGCTGCCTAAGAGGCATAATACCTTCCAGATTTGCGCCAATAGATATTGCTGGCCGTAGACACATACACTATCTTATATAAAGGGGCAAAAAATGGTAAAATGAATCATGATAGAGAACCATCGACAGCGGATGCTGAGCAGACAAAACTCACAAATTTCAGGGGTTGAAAAATTGGAAGAAGCGATGTTCCTTGAGAGAAGCAGGGTCAACGATGAATTGGGAAGCTGCACCGATGGCGTTGGTATTGTTGTCCAGGTATTCCTCAACATGCGATTCGAGAAATCGGTGTTTCTCCGAAAACGACTCCCCGCGGGAAGGCGAAAATGTGGAGCGATAGTATTGCAGGTTTTCAAATCTTATGCAAAAGTTGTTCTGTTTGTCGGCTTCCTGAATAAGCAGGATCTCCCGGTCAATGCGTGCCAGAATGGATGCGTCTTCGTCGTGTAGATGCAATTTCCTTGCTAGTTCAGAAACAAGACAGCCGATATCAACGAGGTAAATCGATTGCCTTAGCGAAATGGCACTCCTGATGTCGCTGGCAACGCAGAAATATTCAGTGATGACTGGCTGGGGGAAGTCAGAAAAGGGGTTGATAAGGCCGGAATCCTGTGCGTTCCAAAGTCAGTACATACATATAAAATATATTCTGAGTGACTTACAGGGACCTCCCAGCGATTTTCTTCGTCTGAACTCAAAGGTACCTCCGCTTCATCGCTCACCGGCATGATATTCACGCCGCGAAGACGCGAAAATATACTTGAAGGCTCTCTGACCTGGAAAGCAAGCCTTGATAGGCTGCCATAGCCTCGTCGCCGAGTGTCATCGCTTCGGCTGTGATTCTCGCTAAGTGTGCAGCTAAAGACAAGGGCGGTTCGTCAGGGACCAAAGATGAATTTGTGTTTACAGCTTCTTCTTCAACCTGAGAGTGCTCAGACTGCTGAGTTGAGCCAGTGGAAGATGCAGGGGATGGAGACTGTTCTCTGACTGCCACTTGAGAGGCAGTTGCGGTTGAAAACGAAGTTGGCAGAGATGCGGGAGGAACAGTAGGAACACACGGCAATTCTAGGTCTAAGTTGTGGTGAACGGTTTGGGTAGTACAGCAACAGAATCTCGCTCACCGCCGGCGGGATGGGCCAACGAGTCAACACCTGTCCCGTTCAATGCCCCCACTGGCACCAATTGCACGGGATCCTCGATCCAAGCTCCAGGCATACGCCAGGTATCGCTGAGTTCAGTAGTAGCATTGGGCGGAGAGGTTTCCCGCATCGCATATCACGGTTGTCGAAAGAGATTGAGGGGCGACGTCAGTAGGTAGTGGGTGACTCCGTGGGTACTAGTATAGTATCAACGGTACTCCAATTTCTATTTCACCTCACGCCCACCAGCGAAGCAGGCTTAATTTTAGAACATCTGTGATTTAACTGGAGGCTACCATCTCGCCGCTCCCTATGAGCTCCCAGCTTGAGAAATGATCAATTACCAGCCGAGTAAGAAGTACTTTCAAAAAGAGTCGGCAATAATTTATGCATAATAAAAATCTTTATTTGAGTATGAATTCACCTCACAATTATATACTGAATATACTAGTCACGGTCATGGTATTAGTACTCTCAATTCCGAGTCAATGGAGGTCTTGGGGGCAGTAAGTAGTAAGTACATTCAAATGCCACTGAAATTCATCTGCACTTTTCTAGTCAATTCAAGGCATTGATGTCGTACTATCTCTATCTTGACAGCGGCTGTAAGGTAGGAAATTGCAGGGCCTTCACCCTGAAGCTATCTTTCTCTGCATTGAATCTAGTCTCAGAATCCGAGTCCGTGTCCAGCATACGATTGATACATGTGTAACTTCCCAAATCAGCATCATCGTGATGATCGCGTGATACTCTCTGAGTCATGTATCGCCCACACTGATTGCAGGTATAGAAGATCGATCGGAAGATGCTCTCCGAGACGCCTGCAGAATGGTCACTGTTGTGCGCATCGAGCAGCCACATGAATTGGGCTCTATTCTGCAGAACACCATTCAAAGTGGTTCCGAGTTCAAGCCCACTCCCTGTGTTTTCAGTACATATTGAGCAATCTAATTTTTGCAACCCAAGCGACACTAACCGGATATTGGGCAGACGTGGTATGGAACGGTTCTTGTGGTCATCAGATGAAGGCAAGATTGGCACTTCGAGAACAGCTTCCAGAAGTCGATCTCAGCTAAGCCTTGTGCAGGGAGCATGTCCAGACTATGTAGGTGCGAGAAAGTTGTGGTGTAGTCATTGGAAGGATCGAATACGGGGCCATTCCCAAGTCAATGGGGCGGGCTGTAGCTGCACAAACAGAGCGGTTAGCCGATAAACAACTTCTCTACCTGATAAACCGGCTTACCAGGTGGAACATTCTTTCCCCAAAGGGTATGATATACCTGAAAGGGCTCTACCTCAAGGTTAGAAACTATAAAACCAGAATTGATCAGTCCGGGGTGCCACAGCTGCGAAGTAGGCCATATTTTACGTGCCGTTGGTCAATGCATAATCCCCGTTAGATCTTGCTGCCTGCTTCTTTGATATTTCAGATGTTCGTGAGCCTGCCTTCCTCCGGATACCCAAAGTTGGGGACGTTGGGGAACAACGCAGCATGAAATGGTTATCCTTCCGTTTGATAACACGAGGCTTCGGAAGACCGGCTAATCGAATAGGAGAAGAATCTATGAAGACAAGCTCCGTGTCTTGAGTAATGGAAATGGCGACATTTTCCTGCAGTGGAGTCATAGTTGCTGCCGGTGAGAGTGCTTCTGCAGTTGAAGTCGACCAGAACAATAATTGCAAAGAATCTGGACAGAGGACTAGCTTTATACAAAGCACGGTCACTGTGATTCCTGCCGCAGATGGCACAACGGTAATGTCAGTGACACTGCGCGTATACCCTCTGTCGACGCCGTCGTTAGCAGCACTGCAATAGGCCTGGGGGGCATGGAAACAAGCACAGCAAATGTGCTAGTACTATGGAATGAGCTACAAGCACTCGGTTCGGTAGTGCAGCGATAGTGATCAGGCAGGCTCTTGAAGAATGAAAGTGCGGTCCGATACGTACTTTGGGCCTAGCGTGAACGAAGGACCGGGGAGATTCTCGAAAAGTTGAAAACCTGATAAAGAAACAAGGTGTTCACATTGCTACACAATTCGGGCTACCATCGTCATGACAGAATTCATAATTTATGACATTCGTGTCGGGCCAACTTGAATGCGTGCTAGCCGTGATTCGTAGACATCCCACATCCCATATATGCTTGAGACAAGGCATAACATTAGTTGGGGCACAAAAATACACCAGTACACCACCCGAGTAAATCGTTGGCGAAGAGGAGTGGGAAACGAGTGGTATATTTGGGGTGTTGGCGTTGGGCCAGAGGAGATCGGAGATTGCTGCGACCGAGGAGTGTAGACAAAGTGTAGATGATAAACGACCAACGTGAGCAGAATAGTAGGCAGACGCTAGAAAGATAGTAGTAGCCGCCATGGATGCATGGTCTTCCTTCGAGTGGCTTCCTTCAAATTGTGCGAGTTGGAAATTGTGCGAGTTGGTTTTGCTATCGGTGCTCAATGCTGGCATAACCGACAGAGATAAACTTGATTTGAGCTGAAGGACTAAGGGTTGTACAGAGCATATCGACACTAACACATGTTACGTGGAAGCCTCAATCATTTTGGAAAGCAGTCGGAGTGTCCAACTCTTGTGCTGTCCGCAAGATTACCGACATAGGGGTGACAGATGGAGGATGTCCGTAAAGTTACAGACTCCAGCCGTAAAGATCAAGTTAGGCTGGATGTGAGCTCACAGACAGCTAAAGTCACTGTTGTCAATGGTATGAACAGATTTGTGGGGGTTGAGAGAAATGCATTTAGAAAGAGGAGGCGCGACTCATTCACTGTTCAGTGCGAGCCTGCGAGGTGAAAACTAGTACGAAGTTGATGGAAATTTCACATAAATCACACTTTGTTTCGGACCAAATAATTAGTAAGGCTGTTTTCGTAACAACAGACCAGAGTTGCAACGCAACACAAAATGATTTTATCTACTTTTGCGGGGAGCGGGGCGGCCAAATAATGATTTGAGCAAACACTGTATATCATATCTATTGTACATTTTCGAGAGGCAAGTATTACTACAGCACTTTCAATGGGGCAGCCGAAGATCCTTTAAAAATGCTTTTGAAATGTCTGTGTTATTGAGAATTGCCCGCCGAACCACAGAATTAACCTTGCTCCGGCTTCTCCATTGAGTATTTGTTAAGGGCATGCCCCTTCCGTCCTCGAGTTCTTGTAAGCGCTTATTGAACCATACCTCTGATCGCTCCTGCCAAAATGGTTGGCGAGTCAGTGTATCCCAAAGCTCGGGTAGAGGCCACCACGATTTTGTTGCCGTCTGCGTACCCTGACCTGAATAGAGAAAGGTGAGCTTGTCAACGAGATACATATTCAGATTATTATTTTACCAGTATAAACATAATATACTCCACATATCATTTCCATTTCGTGGTTTGTCAACACATCATCGATATAGAAGCTGTCACATCCCCCACGGAACGATCTGCACTGATGTTGCGTTGTGGCTGTGATAGTTGGACCAGCCAGGACATCTTGGAAGCTTGCATATTCCATGACCAACCGCCACAAAATGCCACCACGCATTAGAGCTTGTCTAGCGACACGTGGGCTACGAAGAATCTCCGCTCGCTCATGACAATAAGTACGATAGTCCTCTGCAGAAAATTGATAGCTGCTCAACCGCAGACGAGAAATGCCTGGAGGGGATGGTGCAATGGCAAAAGGTTCGACATTCAAAACAGTCCAAAACAGAGATCCCTGGTTTAAGAGAGCTTGAGCTATATCATAGTCACACAGCTCATCATCAAGACGTACAACCATCAAGGCTAGGCTGATATCAGTCACACATATGTGCCATTCAACCGTCGCTTCGTTTCCGAAATCAAACAAGTAGGTATCTCCCGGTAGCTGGCGTAGAAATTTCATCCGCCTGCGGTGCTGTAGACTCCGTGGATTCCCTCTGGCCAAGTCGAACAATACATTGGGAGGTGGGACGCACGGTGATTGTGATATAGACCAGAAGAAATTTGGTGCGTAACGGCCGGGTGGGGTTTCTACATATTCGTGCATCAAGTCTGCCGCAGAACAACCAACACCCAATGTCAAATCCTTTATTTGCTGCTCAGAGGGCTCACGTAAAGGAAGGCGGATAGAAGGCGGAGGCGCAACAAACCCAAAGAATAGGTATAACACATCCGCTGGTGAATGTTGTGCTGGCAGATATGCAGCAGATTCCCCCACGACGCCACTAAGGCCATCCGTTTCAGAATACACGGCTGCCGGCGCTTTGTCGTTACTAGGTAAATGAAAAGGAGGCGAGGAGATAGCATGAGTGAATGTCAATGGAAAGGATTCAGAGGTGGTGAGTGGGGTAGGCGAGGCAACAGACGCGTCAGGTACTGAGGGTGGTGGGCCTGGACCTAATGTAAGGATGGGTTCTTCATGCTCATCATGTAAGGCCTGCCTTTCTTCAGCATCAAGTTCTCCCATTTCTGTACAACAATCCCATTCGTTCGATCGTTCGTCGAACACCTTTTGGGTTTTGCCGTAACCGTCGAGGGTCTCGTTTCTAAGCTGCTTGAGGACGGCGGTGCGCTGCCACTCGCCGTTGACATCTTTTTCCCAATGATAAACTTTCATGGTCAGCTTCTTGGTGGGCATGGGCCCGATGTCGCGATGAGCACGCTTTGAGAAGAAGACCGTCCATGGTTGTTCATCCTCCTCCGAACCTTGGACAGCTGATGGAGCAGGACCTGGTACGGCGTTCAAAAAAGAGCGCGCGCGCTGTAGCATATGAGCTGGTGGCATGTATTTCGCCCAATGACTGGGGTTCCGGCGAGCCTCTGCTTCCTCTGCCGGGCCCCAAAGGTACCACACCGGTATGTCCAGGCGGACGAAGAAATCAACAGTAGGTTGCTCCTGCGAGCTACGCAGATCGAGAAACACACCGGCACGAGGAAACCACGGACTAAACTGTCCAAGTTGTTGGCGAATTCCCGCCAAAACAGCCTCGTCCGTGTGCGGCGCGAAAGTCGTATACCACTTCGGGACCAGTGTATTCCCGCTTTCCCCGTCATAGACCTGCGCCACTGCAATTCCCAATGATACCATAGCCATCCACACCGCAAACCAGTTACGACACCGTTTTTCCGCGCTCAGGAACTGCGACGGAAATTCAAATGCATCTTGACATGCGAGCGATGTTGGGACTATCGGAGGCATGTCCGGGATGCCATATGTCAACTGGAATGATATGAATAGATGTTCCAGGGTTGTTTCCAGGCGCTTCCAATTGAGTACGTCATTTGAATCCATTTGAATCCGCCACTTCCGACGAGGTCCTGTTTTCAAAGGGTCGTTGTACAGTTGGTGAAAGGGCGGGCTGCCGAACTGAGGAGATATCGGTAAGAAGGGCAGGTAACCCGTGTCTGCGCTCCACCATTGTGGATTGTGGAATTCTTCGACACTGTCTTTCAGTGGGTTGCGAATGTATTGAGGATCCTTGGGCGGAAGTGGGGGCGTTTTTGAACTGTTCGGTGAATAATATATATCCTTCCCAATAACAATCGCACGCACATTGGGTCCGTGGATTGGTGTGTTACTGGTGTATTGGATTGCCCTCTGGTAAGACGTAGGTGGGGGGAGGCGCACCTGATGCGCGTCGCCAAGATATCGGGGCATTGAAACGTGCTGTGAGATCACAGCCAGCAACAATAAGATAACAAGCGTGCCGACGTTATAGGCTTGGTAGTCGAATTTTGAACGACCCCGGGCCAGGCTATGGCGATGCACCGCTGGGAAGCTCGCCAACTAGCTATGAAATCACAGGGAGTTGGGCAGCTGTGCTACTAATCCTGCTGTGTAGAAGGACGCTGACGAGATGGACCACTCCGTAGGTGAATGCAAAAAAACTAGCCGTGAAATCACAGCTAGCTCGAGGCTTGCGAGTACTAAGGGCTGGGACCCGGCGGACAGTGAGTGAGTGAGTCGAACGTTTGAGTGCCACCGTCATGGTCGTGAAGTTGAAAGTTGACCACGGTTGCCAGTCACGGGCCCGCGCCTATGTTTGGTTTGCCCTCAGTTCCAAATATTGTGATGGCAATTCCTGAACCGCTTTGGCCCGGGAACCGATTTGAATTGGCTTGCCGCCGCCTGTGCCATGGAGCTCCATGGCAGCGCGCTGGCGCTCGTTGGGAACTTGTGCCTGGGATCTCCTCGGTGCATGCGGTCCACCTGCTCTTCCCCGACTATGATGACGTCCTCTCCCGCAATGGATACGTTCACGGTGCTCTTGTCCCCGCTGCCTCCTCGAAGGCAAGCACGACCGTCGCGGCGCAACTAATAACGCGGCCATCTTGAATACTTTCGCCTCCCGTCTCATCTTCGTCCTTCTGCAACGTCCGCTGCGGAACTTTTTGGACCGATGGAAAAACCCTGCAATTCCTACGGATTTCCTCAGAAACTACCAATCAGGACGCCCATTCCCCTCAAACACGCTTCCGGTAAGCCTCCTGTTCCTTCGTCATTCCAACGCCTGCGGCACCCGTCGTTGCGCGAAGTCATCCCTGGATTTGAGCAATGACGTGCGCCTCAGATGACTCAAAATGGACGGCACATCTGGTGGACAGATCATTTTCTACGACATACCGTCAAAGCTTCCTGAGCGTGCTTGGTCTCCGAACACCTGGAAAACGAGGTGATCTCCCTGGAGGGATCTATTCCTGAATACAACTCAACATATGTTACCCAGGCTCTCCCTCAATTACAAAGGAATCCCTACAAGACCCAATGGATTGAATATCCAGATATTAAGGCTACCTGCAAGGACTTGGGAATTGCACCAACAGCCAAGAAATCAAACGGAGGCGCTGTCTACACGCTACTGGCTATCCACGACCATTCGACGGGAAAATATGTTTCCGATTCTTTAGCTATTGCGCAGCACCTCGAAACTACCCATCCAACGACGCCGAAACTCTTCCCGAACAATACAATAGGGCTACAGACTGCGTTCATCTACGCATATCGCCACCAGATGGCCAACATGTGGCAATTCATCTACGCACCCGAATGCTCCATGCTCAATCCACGGAGCGCAGAGTTCTTTCGCCGCACATGAGAGAAAATGTTCGGCCGGTTGTTGGAGGATCTTGTTCCGCAGGGCGATCAGGGGGAGGCTGAATGGGCGAAGTTCAAAGCAGGGCTTGGTAGAGTGGATGGCTGGTATGCAAAGAGCGACGGTCCTTTCTTGCTGGGAAGTGCACCTTCCTGGGCCGACTTCGTGGTGGCGTCCCACGTTATCTTGTGGAGGAATGTCTGGGGGCAGGAAATCAAGCAGTGGAAAGATATCTCAAGTTGGCATGGTGGGCGGTGGGATGCGCTCCTTGAGCACCTCAAGGATTACCAGCAAGTGGTGTGAATTTGTTGTATGGTCAGTTTCCCTCGGACGCTCTATCGTTACCAATTTTATGGTGTGTGACCTAGCTGCTGGCAATCACATGAAAAATCCTTAGCCTGCGCTGCAGGTGTAAAAGTGACCAAGTGAACCTGGTCCGCTATGTCGATGTGTCTGAAATGGCCGTGTCAACCCCTCTCCATTTTCAAGTACAAATGTCTAGTCATCCAGCACTGTCTCATCGCTTCTGCAACACGCCACCTCATTTCCAACGTTCGGGATCAAGTTTTGCTACGACCATCTCTAGACGCTGTGCGACGGTGAGTGGCTTCCAAACCCTCCAGCAGTACCATTTATTGATCATATCTCACAGGGAACCATTGACTCTTTTCCCTGGCACATAATCTCACGACCCGCAACACTTACATCCCTTTCCCAAGGTCCGTGTTTGCGGACGATAAATCATGAGGATAATGAATCTAACATAAATATCCCAGGCCCCACTCTGTCGAACTACTGGTTAGATCGACTCCATGGCTATCTCCACTATTTCGGAAGCAAAATTTGATGACAGTACATGTGGTTCTACTTCCTGCGACCTTGACGTTCGCGAAGTCCTCTGCGAAACCTGTTCGGGATTAAAGCAAATCGCATCAGAGCTACTGCCTTCAGCATCTAGCTTCAACTTGAGCGAAAAGCGGCGCGCCCTGAGGACGAAGCTCAATTACCGCCACGACCCTCTCCATTGTCTTCCTTTCGAAATAGTCTCGCAAATCTTCATATCATACCTCGACGAAAGCGAATCATCAGACAAAATATTTTCCCTGAATCGGTGGATCCTTCAACGCGGAATTCGCCGCTTCTTCTGGCTTCAGTCTGTCACACATGGCGCGCTGCTGCGTTCTCGACACCCCAGCTATGGGCGCGTATTCACGTCCATCTCAACGTTTCCTCCGCCATTCCAGCGCGCACAAACATAGCGAAGCAATGGCTGCGTCGCACAGGGCAGCTGCCGCTGGACATCAGCCTTACCTTTGCCAACACATACCCCAGCAACGCGGTCGCGCCTCTCCTCGACCTCCTGCGAGAACATACGCCCTGCTGGCGCCAGCTGACTCTCCGCATTGCAGCCACCCATTGCAGCACACTCGTCGGCAGGCTCGCCGTCCTCCCGCTACTCACCGCAATTCGTGTACACCCGCCTGCCACGTCCGTCTGGGCAGCGCAAGAGCCGCTTGCGGTCGGACATACGCCCGTGCTTCGACATATCGCCGTTGCGAACCTTGCACTCGCACGAGTTCCCATCGCATACGCACGCCTCACATCGCTCGAGGCCGCGGACGTGTTCCTTGCAGACAGCGCGCGCGTCCTGCGCGACGCCCCTCACCTCGTTTGTTGCCGCTTCGCGCGCATCTCGGGAAGCATCGGTGTTGACGGTCGTCCTGCGACGCTGCTAGTACACTCCGCGCTGCGCGAACTATCCCTCCAACCAGACGGTGACGTCGCTGCGCCTCTCGGCAATTTCCTCGCCCTTTTCGTACTACCGTGCCTAGCGCGCCTCAAGTGTGACCTTACGGGCTCCCGCGATAGCCTACCCGTCGATGGCCTCTGCGCACTGCTTACGCAGCCGCACTGCGCGCTTACACATTTCACAGTGCGGGCCACGGAACCGGATACGCGAATGACTGACGAAGACCTTATGCGCGTCTTGCAGGCTACGCCGACCCTTACACATCTGGTTATTTTCACCCGATGTGCCAAGCCAGTACTTTCGGATGCGCTCCTTGCGCGCCTGGCCAGCTCACTGGTGGGTTCCAGGGAAGATCTGTTTCTTCCTGGTCTTGAGGCTCTGGAGTTTTACGGCAAGCGGACCTTCTCTTGGTCAGGTGTAGCTCAGCTTTTCCACCAAGTCGCAGATCAAGATATAAGTCGTAAACTAACGTTTAGGCCCATTACCGAAGTGCATATCCAGCTTTCGTATTGTCCCTCCGATCCACTGGAACTGCTGCCTGAATACGTCTGCGAACAATTCCGCTATGCCACTAATGCTGGAGCCTCCGTGGATGTCATCGATTCGGACGGGCAGGACATGGTTGTTGCATGTGAACTTCGATGACGTGCATTGCAATGGACGGCCGATCTATGTTATTCTATGTACAAGAAGTATTTAGTTGATACATACAACACTTTTAGGCGTATTATCAAATGCAGTACCGTTCACTTATTCAATCTCCACATCCCGTCTCGTACAACGACAAGTCCTTCCCTCCGTGCAGCCTCCGTGAACGCCGAGAGCTGATCGACTGTCCGGTCATAGCCAGGTGCGGATTTGAGCGTCGTCTGGATGCGGTCCATGGGCAGCGTACCCAAGTTAGTAAGCATGCCTTCAATAAACTGATTGAATAGTGATAGAATAGTGGATCCGTGAGGTTCGGTGATACTGACATATAGTGAGAAGGGATACGTACTTTCCAATACATTCGCATCTGCTCGGCCTGCTGGTCCTGCGGGGTCATCAAGGGTGGTGCTTCCTCGGCAGTAGGAACTTGAAGTAGAGATAGATTAATTTAAATGGCGTTGGAGAGAATAATGTAGCAAACCTGGCCTGTACTCGCGGGCCACACCGCCTTCTTCGGCTCGTTCCAGCAGGATGAATGTATTCTCCGGTTCTTCTTTCAACACCCCATGGTCGACCCAGGTAGAGAGCGCCTTGATCACAGCGCTACGGGTGACTGAACCAACAGCTTTGATCAACTCATCGAGAGACCATGTGTCTGGACAATGACATTAGGTCCAATACAATGAATAGCCAAGGCATGCGTACTCTTCCGCGAAAACAGCTCGATGAATGCAGCTTCTAGAGGCGGCACGTCAACCTCCAAGGTCCGATCTTCTAGCTTGATTTCCAGATGAGCCGTCCCGAGATGGGGAAGCCATTTAAGCTTCTTGTCCGGCTTGAACACATGGAACTCGCGAGCGTATTCATCTTGCAACCTACAAACCTTCTAATTCACTTCAGCCGCCGGAAATGACTACAGTACGACGTACTGCTGGAACTGCCCAGGGAGAACCATATCGCTTGATTCTAGAGCTGGCCAAAAATGGCGCGAAATGATGGTTGGGTGCACCGCAGACGCCTTCTGGGACTCTACATGCACGTTGATGCGCTTCGAGTCCGTCATATCCTTCAGCATGACCTCGCACAGCTGTAGGGCGGATTCGCCGAAACAAATCTTTAAAATCTCGATGTTTCGGCGCTGGGAACGGAAGCCCCGTAAGTCATTCAATCGTACGCAGCAGCGTTCACAGACACACCTCGCGCTCGACTCGTTCGCCAGCATCGCTGATGGCCAGGAGACGCTGCGCCAGGAGGTCCTGCAGCTCCTTCGCGAAGAAGTCCTTCGAGTCGTAGATGCTGACCAGTGTGCTGATAACATCACTTGGCTTGTTTGTCCTATACTCTAGAGTGACCACGCCTTAGCGCGAAGGAAGCAAGACACAGACACCATGCTGCCACGCACCTGGCCCAGCATCTATGGGCTCCGGCTCCCAATTCGGGTCCCCATAGTCCTCCAGCTCCGGCTGCTGCAGCGGCTGTACGGGCTCGGACTCGTCGACGAGTGTGTCGCCAGAATCGTCGTCGCCTACCAGATTGGCTACAATGCATCAGATTGTGTCTGGCCGTTCTCTGAAATGAAAATTTTCGTCAGTTCCAAGCTTATTATTCCGTAAGATGAGACCCTGCCTTAGATATCGTCAAATTGGATCTGCAACTTTGAACAAGACCACTCCTGGTGGGTCGACAATACGCAAACACTTGATGGTTGCTACATAATGTTGCAAGATCAATCGTGTGTCCGTGCCGGGGTGGAGGAGCCGCTTCGCTTTCCTGATGCTGGTTATTAAATGTGGTTGGCAAGGACTTAACAAGAAATCACACACGATTTGCGGAGTGCTCGGACAAGGTTGGCGCGCTGGTCGATCCGTTGGACGCAATATCGGAGGTCCTGCAACGCACCCATAGAGTCCGGGAAGTCAATGATAATGTCGAATATCTCTGATGTCCAGTGAAGGACATCAGTAACGCCATGAGAATGAGGTACAAAATTGGACACACCGTAAATCGCAGAGTGTCTTGTTGATATGAGAATCAAAGCACGATCCTGCCCCATGAAGCATACTTTTAGCCTCCTCAGCTGCGAGGCCGTCAGCCAGATATAGTGGGCACAAGGAAAAACACACGAACGCGTCGACGCCCCATGCGTATAAACATGCATCGCCTACGGTGCCACGTTATCAGTCATCCAAGAGCGCAATTCCTCCAGCATCAGCTTCCCCCATTCCCCAGTACACGTTGATAGTACATGATCTTCAATCCTCTCATACGCCACACTCGCAATCACTTTCATATCGCTCAATCTGACCGAGCACTTCAAACTGTCTCCATATTTCGGGATAGTCGCCTGGATCGTACTGCTGGACAAGTATCTCGTGTGAACTATCATCTGGATCTTCAGGTGGAGAGCCAAGGAGGGAAGAGCAAAGGGCTTTGAAGCCAATTGCAAATGGCGGCGGGAGCGACGAGAAGAGGTGGGTGTGGAAGTTGAGCGTGTATGACACAGAGGGCGCGGCTCTGAATCTAAATGGTGTCAGTCAGTTGCTCGATAGGAATGAAATATATAACTCGCTCGGGTAGAGGTGCGTGTGGAGGGGGGCAAGGAAGCAATGCAAATTTCGCGTTACAGGTCATGCATTCACATAGGCAGTATTATTACAAAAAATTGCTACGTAGGCGGGGGTGGTGGGGTATGGAAGAAAACAAGCCCCTGCATCGACGCTTGCCCAAATGCTGCAAGAGCTTGCATATGGGTGGTCGATTTCTTGACCACTATGGGCAGGAGTCCACTGCCTGCTGCGGAATATGCCGCGCGCCTGCAGGTAGTGGGTGATGGGATCTTACAAGCAGCAGGTAGGCAACTCACCAGCCCTGGTAAGCCCCTGGTTGCAAGCCCTCAAGAACCACCCACCATATTTCATCATCGTTAAGTCCTTCAGTGGGGAGGCGAGGCTGCAGAACATTGCGTAAGAGGGCGCCTGTAGTTGCAACTGGCGTCCTGGAGTCATAAATTGGTGCATTGTGCACAATGTTAAGTGCTGCTGTGGGAATTCGGTACTCACCGCGGGCATTGGTCGGCACGGCCCGCACATCCGTTGAGCTCTGGCGCGCGGTGGCCATTGCAGTGCTGGACCTTGAAGATCCGCTGAAAGTTGTTGGTTCGTCTTCAGCCACGGGAACAAAACGCCTGGGTGAAGAGGCCAGCGATGTGTATGGAGGAACAGGAGTAGAGACCACTGAGGGCGGCGAGAGGGAGGGCGTTTCAGGTGTGATAGACGGTGGTGTCAACGTAAACGAAGTAGAGGGTGACAGAGGTGTGAAAGGTGACAATGATGTGGGGTCTACGGCGCTGCGACTGAGATTGTAGCGCATCGCCGTAGGCATCGTTATAGGCGCATGGGGGAGGGGTGAATTGATGTCAGTGCTAGGGTGCACGGACGGCCTACCAACCACTTTGCTAGCACAAGCGTATAGCCATGCATTTTTGGCATCCTGAACCGTCTTATATCCGGTATACGAGCAGCCTGGGAAATTGACGACCTGGTAGTGGGTCGCGGCCCTTCAAGTCGTCGTTAGATACTCTCAGCAAAGCCAAACGGTGCAAGCAGCCACTCACCAAGTCCTGAAGACTCCACGTTTTCGGCCACTGAAGACAACATATGCGGTAAAACCACGGCCGCTGGGCGTAGACGCCAAGGTGCCTTCGGGGGCGCCGTGGAGGTAGTGCTGCTCCGCAGCGTTGAAAGCGACTTGGAGACGGTGGTTAGCCACAACGGCCAGGTCATTTTCGATTGACTCGTCGTCTAAGCGGATGTCATTAAAGCTAGCCCAGTCAAAGTCCTCCATATAGTCCAGAAGGTCAGCAGCGGACACCGCCATTGGAGTAGGATGCTGAGGAGTGTCATCATATTCTGGTTGACACGGCGCAACACACTGTGACCGTCACGGGTCCATACAGGTGACTTCTCCTTCAACTAGTACGTTACTACTTACTGCTTAGTACGAGACGGGCAACCATGGCCGAGACGCGACTCCGAGTCAGACTCGTTGTGAATTCACAACGGCTAGTCTACAGTAGTACTCCCTCATCCCTCCCTATAGCTGCCTGTGATCTCACAGTCGGTCTTCTGATTTTCACCTGGTTGTCTGTAATTTTACGGACAATCCTTGAGCGATACTCATAGCATTGCATACGAAAGCACCGATTCCCCACAGCGGCTGCCACTGAGGAGCCAATATCCAATGAACGACCAGCAAGTTGTGACCGATGCAAGCTTCGGCCCCTCTGAACTTCTGTGTTTAGCCTGCGGCCGTAATTTTGCGCAGTCCAATGCATATAGCACTCATATCAGAAGTTGTCGACCTCAAAGGAAGAGAATGGCAAGTGCTCTGGAATTAGCTAAGGAGGCATACATGCGGAAGAAATCTCGAACTGCCTTGAACCCACCCGAAGAAGAGCAATTACCCCAGCTCAATCTACAGCCAGCGGAGCCTCCAGTTGACGTGAGTTTGTAAGCTACGTTAGTGTGCCTTTGCTGATTTTATTCATCTATAGGTGGAAACCAATCCCATCAGTGTTTCCGAAGATATGGAAGCCGAAAGCTCACTTTCTCTTGCAGAGCGTCGGCCACGCCGAGAAAAGCGCCTGCCTTTGCGTTACCGCGTGGATCTCCCGGTGCAACTGCCTGGTCTACCTCCACCCTTTGTCGCTGAACCGGTGGTTTCTGTGAGTTCTATTCCCATTCTTATTTCTACTGGTTCTCATCAGGTCCAGCTACCAACACGGCAGATTCTGAAATCACCATGTAACATTTTTGGCCTTTTCCGACAGTATTTCACCGTCAATTTTCCTTCGCACGACCCCGAATCAGAATTGCAATTTTCCGACGTATCACCATCGACATCTGACGGCGACAAAGTCGAACCCCTTTCAACAAAGCTCTTTCAGCCATACCCCAACAAGAACGCTTTCTTGCTTGGAGAATGGTACTGGAATGGAGGACTACAAAAATCTAAGGAAGACTTCAAGAATTTAATGAATATCATATCTGATGAGTCGTTCGTTCCCGCGGACATCAGAGACGTGCCGTGGGATTCCCTCAATGCACGCCTAGGAGACTCTCCCGACTCTGAGGGCTCGTGGTTTGACCAGCCGGACGCTGGATGGAAAGAAACAACAATAACTTTATCTATTCCCTTCTCCAAAAATGCGCTCAACCCAGGTCTTCAACCATATACTTTTCCGCCATTTCGCCACCGAAGCATCGTATCCGTTTTAAAGGAAAAAATGGCCAATACACAAAACTTTCCTCACTTCCACCTCGAACCGTATGAACTCCGATGGCGGCGAAGGAACATCCCAAATCCGGAGTATATCAAAGTGCATGGAGAACTATACACGTCTCCCGCATTTCTAGAAGCACACGAGGAAATACAGGTGCTTGCTGCAGAGCCTGGATGTTCTCTACCAAGAGTTTTAGTCGGCCTCATGTTCGGCTCTGACAGCACTCATCTCACGTCATTTGGGAACGCATCTCTTTGGCCTTGTTATATGTATTTCGGAAATGAATCAAAATATTGCAGATGCAAACCAAATTGTAATCTTTGTAACCATATGGCATACTTTCAGAAGGTGTGATTTTTCTATCCAATAAAATCAAAATGAGATATCATTCTAATACCTCGCGGTTCAAGTAGATGCCGTCAGAATTTAATGACTTTACAGCGTTGCACTGCGGCGGCAAAGGTCCTAGCAAAGCATTTATGACTCATTGTCAGCGGGAGTTCTTCCATGCGCAATGGAAAGAATTGCTTGATGATGACTTTTTGAAGGCTTATGAGCACGGTGTTGTGATCGAATGTTGCGATGGTGTTAAACGGCGCTTTTATTTTAGAATATTTGCCTACTCGGCAGATTACCCAGAGAAGTTGGTCTCATGTTTTCGTTGGAACAAACATATCTGACATAGCAATTCAGAGTTCTTCTCAGCAGCATTCGTAACATGGGTATTTGTCCATGTCCACAGTGTCTCATCCCGAAAGGTCGCGCACATCTACTAGGAACCACAGACGACCGAAATCAACGCAGAGACCTTGCTCGGGTAGGTGATCAGCATTACCGAGCCAAAATCACAGACGCCCGCAAAATAATCTATCAAAATAACCGTACGGTTGACAGTGTAATGGTGCAGCGCTTACTCAAACCAGAATCATTAGTTCCAACTCAGGTCTTTATTTCATTCATTTATACAGTATTTGTGAGCTCAATATTTGTCATTTAGAATGCTTTTTCAGATAAACTTTCTCGCTTTGGATTCAATTTATTTTCTATGTTTTTAGTCGACTTCATGCATGAGTTTGAGCTTGGGGTCTGGAAGAAGGTTTTCATTCACCTTCTCAGAATATTAGAATGTATCCACGGGTCTACTGACCTATTGAACCAAAGGTAAAGTTCCTTGAAGGCCTAACTTTCATCATCTGACAATTTTGAAAATAAGATTTCGTGATATGCCCACGTTTGGACGTGACTCGATACGGCGCTTCACAAACAATGTTTCGGAATTGAAGAAACTAGGCGCGCGGGATTATGAGAATCTTTTACAGGTAAGCTACTGCATTGATCATACTCAAACACTGTGACCAAACTTGAACTCTTGTGACGAAGGGTACATAATTACTTCATCGGCAACTCTTGATCGCTACATTGAGCTCACGTCGCGTGATTTGATTACTAATACGTAGATATATTTGTCGAGCTCATATGTTTTGTACTTAGCTTTTAACACTTGATTTCTTGTCCGTCGCCCCRCTCCGTACTCATGAGAACCCCCCCGTTCTAATCACTAAGGCTGGGCACCCATTTGCTGCCCCCCGATCGAGGGAGACACGATCTCTACCTAGAGTTACAAGGTACTTAGACAGGAGGTCGACGCCTTGAGCGCTCCCTCCTACGAATTCCGTGGCTACTCAGCCCCTCCGAGGTCCTTTACCCACGCGGCGTCACAATGGTGGGGGCACCGCGGACCTCACCGAAAGGCGCTGAGGTAGCCCGAAGATTCGTGCGTCAATCCCGACGACGCCCGACGAACCAGAAATCACGTGTTGTTGCAAACGTCGCCCGCGAAGAGAGAGACTCTTACCCTCCCCTCCAATGCAGGTGACATCGATAAGATATCCCTGCAGAGGACCGGAGCTTGAGACCGTTGAGAAGGTCGATCGATAGCAATCCCTTCTTTACGGTTGAAATCTCTCACCGCAACTCTCACATGAACTATCCATGTTTCGACCGTTCGCTCAATCGGACGACTATTTCTCGCTATCTTGATCCTAGCCGAAACGGATAGCGCCCTGACGAAACTAACGCGCCCTCGAGCCGAACCTGTTCAGCTTTCAACTCGTTTTACTCAATCAAGAAGATGTCGAAAATCGTTGGAAGCGGACTGCCGGAAATCGTGCCCCCGCTGAAAAACGAACGGAAGGATCTGTAGGTTTGGTGACTGCTCTGCAGACCCGAACCTTACGATCGAGAATCGGTTACGGATTCTGTAACCCCCCCCGAGCCTTGAGATGGATGAACGCTATGCGATCTTCGTTGAAGTGCTCGGGCGCCGAGCTAGCGGGTTGACGTCTCACAAGACGTCCTCGCTTCGCAAAGCTATCGGGTGCAGAACCGTATTCGTACTCTCCGTCACTGATTGACCACAATGTGAATCGATGAATTAGATAACAGCTCGGCGCAAAAGGTTTTGGCGAAAACTCTCCCATTCGCATTAAAAATAATTGAGCTATGCCCCCCTGATCGAGAGAGGAACCGAACCCTTGGATCCCCTCTTAAACCGGCTACTGCCTATAGTTCTGAGACCGCGCGTTCGAATTATCCTTCCTTCCTCCTGGATATGCCCCCCAAAACGGCGGCTGTCAATGACCCTCCTGTCCACCCTCCGCTCGCGGCCCCCAAAGCTTCGAAGGCTCGAAGCACTAGCAACTCGAAAGTTGCTGCCGCCTACGCTGAATCGTCGCAGATGGCTGAACAAACGAGATCGGCGCAAATGCCGACGCCTGTGGAATCGCCTGTTCCTACCTCTCCAGCCCGTGGACCGTCGGAATCGAAGGACGGGCCAACGAGTCTGGAAGCCTCAGCACGACCGCCCAGAGTACTCACGTCTGGGCGACCTCTTGTAGAAGAATTTGCCCCTTCCGGTCACACTAAGACGGGTACTCCGGTTTCCGCAGTACGACGAACTAATCCAGCCCCCGCTGTGGACATTCAGAGGCCTATGGATTACGGGGTTGTCGCTAGTACGCCTTCTAAGGCTACTAGTCGTACCTCCGTGCCTAGGAATCTGAAGGATCCTACTAGCGGGCCGGCGGGAGAAACGCTCGTTGCGCCCGACCCATCTTCTTCTACTCCGGGCGAAGAGTTAGAGGCGGTAGAAACTAGAATGATGACTCCTCATCGTTCGATCTTCGAAGGAATTGCCGTCATGAAACAATTTCCTATTTACGACGAATCCATCCATGCTTCCTTAGAACGATACCATGAACATTGGGATCAATGGGAGGATGAGGATCCACTGGCTCCGTTTGGTGCGGTAAACGGTCTTCTACCTAATCGCCCAGCAGCCGAAGCTATCGCCCTGCGAGCCCTGGTTATGAGATGGACGCTACCGGAGAAAGATTGCCATTGGAGCTCGTTACAGGAAGCGGTTGATAATATGTGTCAGGTTTCCCTCAAAGTAGAAGACATGGTCCCCTTCCCGTACCTAAATAAAATCAAGTACTCCTTGCACGCTTGACTGGACGCATACGCGCGAATAGTCCTCGCCTTATCCCAGATCCTTGGCCTATTCGCCGACTACTTCTTTAGCACCAATTCACAATCTTTTGTTGTCGACAAGGATTTCGAATTGATTCGTTCGCTAGCCTGGAATGACAACCGAGAAATAATGGTCGCAGCCTTTATAATTCTACAACGAAGGTGCTCAGTAGCCGTCGTCCAAATCCGTCGCAACTTCAACAAACTGGATCGGATACTGCTAGCAAGAGACGAAACCTTGTCCGTAGCCTCTTACAATTCTACAACYCCTTCTGAACGGGATCGTATGGCTTTCGCTTCGCCTCGATCATCTTTTAAGGCTTTCCTGATGCGCGAGGACTTCGCCAGCGACTTTGCCGGGAAAAACGAGACTCTACGCAATAACGTGGTCAACTCCTTGAAGACCTCGCAAGACATCTTTCAAGAGATCCCTTACGTGTATCGTATGTGAACTACGCCGACTCACCTTTACCCTTCAAGAGAGGAAAGGACCGCCGAGCCAGAATCTATTAGTATGCATTTAGCTTCTCAAAGACACGTTGAATTCGCCCCGCCGGCGACCTCTTTTAGAATGCTGCCAACGAATTCCGAATGGACTGCTCCAGCACGAGAAGTCGCCGTCCCTGCCTCAGCGATAGCTATGGCTCGCCTCCACCCGATCCCTACTCTTCCTGGAGCTGGAACCTTAAGATCCATATCCTTGAACGACGAAGTAGTCGCTCCTGGGGGGCCATTGCTGACGCCTAAAGGAATCTTACCAATCAATATGGATCCTGCTCCCGCTCCTGAGCCACAAAAGTGGTCGTCGCATAAATTCGCAAACGACTGGAACAATGCTCAGTACTATCCTGAATCTCGCCAACATGACGTCCGTATGATGATGGGGTACGAGACTCCTACGTTAGGTGCTGAATGGGTAACGCAAGCTGCTTCTGGGACACCCGCTGCGAACGATAGTTGGGATCGATTAGGAGGATCCTTGGGCCGAGGCCCGGCGAGAGGAGGACCACCTGGAGGAGGCCCGCCGGGAAGAGGCCCGCCAGGAGGAGGTCCGCCAGGAGGAGGTCCGCCAGGAGGAGGTCCGTCAGGAGGTGGTTATCCGAGTGGAGGACCTTTTGGAGGAGGCCCTCCGAGAGGCAATCCGTCTGGAGGACCGCCAGGAGGACCACCGGGAGGACCCTCGGGAGGAGGACCGCCCGGTCCGCCCTACGGAGGTGGGGGGCGTTCACCTTACGGAGATCTTTCGCGGGCTACTTATCCCCCCGGCAATAGAATGCCTTATATGCCCCCGCAAGGACTGCCGCCTCCGCCTCCGCCGCATAATAACCCTTCCAACCCTCCTGGACAGCCTCCGACTGAAGCTGAATGGCAAATCAATAACAAAATTAACTTGAACCATATTCCCTCATGGGACGGTCGCGGAGAAAGCATCATCGATTACATTAGCGAAATGTCGTCTTACGCTATTCTAGGAGATAAGATGAACATAGGAATAGGCAAGATTGCTCCCCTTAAATGGACTGGTAGTGCGCGAGCGTGGTGGGACGCTATTCCGATCTTGGACAGGCGCTTCTACGGTCAAAATTGGGATTCTCTACTAGTTGCGTTACAATGGTATTATATGAACGATACCTGGACGCAGCAGCGCGATCAGGAGTTCCAAGAAATGAAGTTCCGACAAAAGGATCACCACAATGAACAGCCTGTAGAATTTCTACAACGACGTATTCGATATCATTCCTTTCTACATCCCACTGAAACGGACGGCCCGACAGCTATCGCGCGAGTTCTGCGTACTCAACCCCCAGAATGGGGAGTTACCTTGAACCCGCATACTTCGCCCACGTTCTTTGAACTGCTGAATACGGCTAGAAAATACCAAGCTATTCTTGAGAGTAGTTGGGTAACGGGCGAGGCTGTGAGGAAAGCGTCTAGTTCCGCGTCGTATACCGGCTCCGCCCGACGAAGATCCTTTCGCAGGCGACGTGATGCTAACCTCGCCGAAGCAGGAGAAGTTGAGGAATTTAGTGAGACCACGGATTCCGGCGAAGAGCGTGAAGTGCTTTTCACTACAAAGAAGGCAAAGGGAGATAGTAAAAAGTCCCTGAAGAAACGAATGGAATGGCCCCACGGCAAGTCGATTAACGGCTATGAATTTCGAAGAGATGATTCGGTAGAAAGTGCGCCCCCCCCAAAAGGGAACTGTTACATTTGCACTAGCCCTAAGCACGTTTTTCGTGACTGTCCACACCATGGCCGCTTCTCGCTCCTTCGCGAAGCAAACTTGATTGATCTGGACGTAGACCCGGCGGAGGAGGATGCTGCGAATCAGGAGTACCTAGCTAGTTTACAACAATCTAACTCCTCTTCTGCTTATGAGAGCGTAGGCTCCCCTTCAGAGGAAATTCGAATTGCTCTGGAAGTTGAAACCGACGTGCATGGGCCGGCAACCGCAACGGAAACGGATCTTCCTAGGAATTGAAATGAGAGAAGGAGACTGGCCTTGGAGGCGCACAAGAACGAGGAAACTAAAATTAAACTCACTCAAGTAACGCGGCGAATGAAACGTCATAATTACTCTTCTAAGGAGAAGATTAATATGGCGGATATGGAATCGAAAAGCGAGCGAAACGACGCTCCTATCATAGCCACGGTCAAAGGACGATCTCTGCCTGAAGGACTAGGCTCGCTAGGAACTAAATCCTTGCGAATATTCACGAAAATTCTCGGAATAAATCGAGAGGCTACTGAAACTCGTCTGGATTCAGGAGCGGATATAACCCTGATGTCGGAGGAATGTTATAATTCTGTTGAAGGCTTGCCTAAGATTCGAGACGGAATGCGAATGAAGCTATATCACCTTACTGGAGGAGCCAAAGTCTTAGGCTACGTCCGCACAGTTATATTCGTGAACGCGACCGATGGAACGATAGTGAGCTTCGAGCTAGAAGCCTACGTAGTGCGAGGAATGCGCGTTCCTCTGCTCTTAGGAGAGGACTTTCAATCTACCTACGAAATTGGCATCGTACGTCACGCCAGTGGACGGACGGAAGTCAAAGTTGGGAATCGTGATCCCAGAACAATTGAGGCTTCATCAGCCCCGGGAGTCGAATTAGGCTTTGAAATTCGACAGGCCTTCGTATCTCAATCGTTTGTACGCGCTAAAGCAGTCCGCAGGGCGAAAGCCAGGAACTCTACGGAAGAAAGGGGATATCCCGTAGTCGCGGCACAGGACGTTATCATATCTAAAGGAGCCGTACACAATGTAAAGGTTAAGGCGGACTTCGGTACCAAGAAAGAATGGCTCGTAGAGAAATTCATTATCGGCACGGACACTCCTGACGTTTTAGCCACACCTGCTACGTGGATCAACTCCGACCACCCATTTCTTCCCATCGCCAATCCTAGCTCTCGAGCTTGGTGCATTCGGGCTGGAGATGTAGTTGGCTACTTAATAGACGAGGAAGCGCTAGATCGACCAGATGATGCAATGAGAGAACGCATGGCTGCCGCAGCGGATGTGATTCGATCTGTTATTACGGGCACTCTAAGAGAGCAGGATCTCGCAGACGCCTCTCCGGCCCCGAATCAGACGGAAGAAGACAGATTTGAAGAAGACGAACAGTGGGGACCTAAAACTACCGCCATGAGTTCGGAAGAAACAAATGAGGATGTCTCTCAGCTAGTAAATCTGGGACTGGACATTCCCGATAGCGTCAAAAACCGGTTGGAAGACGTATTGAAAAGGAATGAACGTGCATTCGGAGTAAATGGACGTCTTGGACAAGTCAATGCTAAGGTGACCATTCCTCTAAAGCCAGGAGTACAGCCGATCTCGCTGCCCATGTACGGATCCTCTCCGGCTAAAAGAGAAGTAGTGGACCATCAAGTCAAAGCCTGGTTTGAAGCGGGTGTAATCGGACCGTCCGTAAGCCCGTGGGGATTCCCCGTGGTCGTGGTCTATAGGAACGGCAAACCGAGACTCGTGATAGACTATCGTAAACTCAACGCGCAGACGATATCCRATGAGTTTCYTATYCCAAGACAGAAYGAGATTATTCAGGCTCTRTCGGGGTCTCARGTTCTCTCTTCCTTCGACGCTCTAGCCGGATTCACGCAATTAGAAATGGCAGATGAAGAAAAGGAAAAAACGGCCTTTCGTTGTCATTTGGGACTATGGCAATTCAAGAGAATGCCGTTTGGTCTGCGTAACGGCCCGTCAATTTTCCAACGCATAATGCAAAATGTCCTGTCACCGTTTTTATGGATCTTCGCTTTAGTCTACATTGACGATATCGTGGTTTACAGTAAGAACTGGGAAGACCATTTAATCCATCTAGACAAAGTCCTCGGCGCCATAGCGAAAGCAGGCATCACGCTCTCTCCGGCCAAATGTTTTGTGGGCTACTCATCTATACTGCTCCTTGGCCAGAAGGTTTCACGATTAGGATTGTCTACGCATGCGGAGAAAGTCGCAGCAATAATGGAGCTAGCCCGCCCCCGTTCAGTGGCAGATCTACAAAAATTTCTAGGGATGGTGGTTTACTTCTCGCAGTATATCCCTTCGTATTCCTTCATTGCGGCACCCTTATTCGCTCTGTTACGCAAAGGAGTCAGATGGCATTGGGACCAAGAACAGGAAGTAGCGTGGCGAAGGGCTAAAGAAGCATTAGCCGCGGCACCGGTCTTAGGACATCCCGTACTGGGAGCGCCATATCGACTCTACACCGACGCGTCCGACATCGCCATCGGCGCCAGCTTGCAGCAAGTCCAGACGATAATGGTCGGTGATCTAAAGGATACCCCTATGTACGAAAGGTTACGACGAGCCTGGGAAGCCGGAGGACCGGTGCCGTCTTTATATCCTACATTATTACGCGAAATACAGGAGCAAGATCAACCGGATAGTTGGGCAGCAACGCTGGATGAAACGATTGTTCACGTTGAAAGAGTCATTGCCTACTGGAGCCGAACTTTCAAATCAGCGGAACGAAACTATAGCGCTACAGAACGTGAAGCTTTGGGCGCCAAAGAAGCCCTAGTTAAGTTTCAACCCTTTATCGAGGGCGAAAGGATTATATTGGTAACGGACCACGCCGCTCTGCAGTGGGCTCGAGCATATGAGAATGTGAATCAGCGTCTTGCAGCGTGGGGGGCGGTATTTGCAGCCTATCCAGGCTTGCGAATAGTACATAGACCCGGACGAGTACATTCAAATGTGGACCCACTCTCGAGATTACCGAGAATTCCGCCGCACAATTCGCCGACGAGGGATGATCTTCATGCTATAGTTCAGGAGGAATCCAAGAGAACGGTCGCGCAAGAAGCGGAGGATAAATCTTCATATGCGCCAGCCCCAAGAGCAGCCTTTTCAGCAGAATGGTGGGATGATTTGATCGACAAAGAAGCGTTAACCGTTATGACAAGGAAACAACGACGGGAAAAGGAGTCAGCTCCCACCCTGGAGCAAGCTACGATGAAGGAAACTCCACCGAGCGGGAACGAAAGCGTAAACCCAGTAGCGGATCTACCTTTTTCAGCGGACGATCATTGGACGTACCCAGTCGAGTTCGACAAACCTCTGGATACTCCAGAAGAAAATTGGGAGAAGAAAGCACACCTGTTGATAGGACTCAGCGACGAACTCGTGAAAAATTTCGCACAGGGCTACTCCAAGGACCCGTTCTTCAAGAATAAATGTGCGGACGAGATACCCAGTCCTCAAACGCCTATCACTCCCTCCCATTTCCGAAAATCCAAAGAAGGGCTCATATATTTCATGGACGCGGACTGGTCGTCGAGACTTTGCGTGCCGAAAGATATGATCAATTTCGCCTTGAAATGGATTCATGACGAAGCTTCGGAAAGCGCTCATGCGGGGTACACGAGATTTCGCTCTCGATTGCTAGAATTATTCTACTGGCCGACAATGATCCAAGATGCTAAGGAATATTGCGAGAGCTGCGACATTTGTCAAAAAATCAAGAGYGATCAYTTGAAGAAAACGGGAGCTTTGCGACCTGCTCATATACCGTCGCGMCCRTTCTCRACAGTATCCTTGGATCTAATCACTGGACTACCRCMGTCAGGGGARGAAAAGTTCACAGCAGTTCTWGTCATAGTYGATAAACTTACGAAGTTCRCCATCATCATWCCCACKTATAATGAACTCAATCGGGAAGGTTTCGCTAAGCTCTTCGTGGARCGAGTRGCCAACGTATTCGGGTTACCCAATCGTATCATAGCYGATAGAGATAAGAGATGGGCCACGGACTTCTGGCGTTCTGTAACGGCGAGCTACGGTTGCACCATGGCTCTATCCTCTTCCCATCACCCGCAGACCGATGGTCAAACTGAAGTGCTGAACGCTACTATTGAGCAGATGCTGAGAGCTTATGTAGCGAAGGATCGTCATTCATGGGCTCGGTGGTTGAGTGTCCTAGCATACGCGTACAATTCCGCCGTACACTCGTCCACTTCGCACTCTCCTAATCTCTTGCTGCTCGGTTACAACCCGCGCCTAACCTCGAACTCCATCACTGAAGAATTGGACCCATCGGCGCGCCCGTTCCTGCCGTCGCAGAGCGCTGAAGAATTCCTTAAGATAGTCGAAGAAAGGCGTAGGATAGCCAGAGATTCTCTAGTTCTAGCTCAAGAGAAGCAAGCGAAAGCGTACAACGAGAAGCGAAGAGTAGGCGAAAGAATAGAAGTCAGCGACCAAGTGCTTATCAACCCTCATACACTCAAATTAGTAGAGACAGAAGGCACAGGCAAAAAACTTGTCCAGCGAACCATAGGCCCTTTTGAAGTCCTCGAGAAAATTAACCCGGTGGTGTACCGCGTCCGGCTACCTGACACCTACCCCATGCACCCAGTCTTTAATATAGCCCATCTTAAGAAATACCGACCTTCCCCGTCCAGATTCGGAGAGAGAGCAACATTACCTTCGACAAGGGATTTTTTAGCTTCTCAAGAGTACGAAGTGGAAGCTATCATAGGGCACCGGCTTTTAGGCAGGAAGACTGGAAATCGTAGACAATTCCTCGTCAGGTGGGCTGGTTACGGGCCAGCGGACGACTCATGGATCTCAGAATACGACCTCAGGAATGCCCCGGAAGTTAAACTAGAGTACCTACGCCTCCACAATCTTGGTTAGCGGTCCCACCCTCCATATCTACCTCAACCAGGACTCGTGTCGGACGCTAAATTATTAATCATTTATTGTGATAACTAATTTATGAGCCTTCATGCAAAGAAGTGGAAAGCGATCCTCTACGATAAGCGGACTTTGAATTAGCGAACACGTGACGGTTGAATTTGAGAAATGAGAAGTTGCAAGTAGCTCCTTCTTCCTGATCAGATTGTCTATCTGCCTACGTAGGCGTTAGATATCGAACTCGAGAACTGCTCAGAGTACCATCTAGCTGCTGTCACCGGCGCCAGAACGTACAATGAACATATCTCACCGAGCCTGCTACTTTGCCTTACCCAGGTATTATTCCACTGCTGGATATGCCGCCCTGCCCGCCTTCCTCGCCGTCATGTTCTACTTCCTACCGAAGTTCGAAATCAGATCATCCCGATTCACCTGGGTCGACTATCGGCTGTTCGAAGTCTGGTCACCGAACTCTATTTCAAGACCATTCTACCCTGGTGTGCGAGACCCCGATCATGTGGCCGGGCTGCTGGAAGACAAGATTATTCGTTGCGATGGACACGCTGGTCGCTTCGACCCTACTGTATCCCCCCAGCATTACGATGACGAAGCCCCTTGGCTCGGGTATATCAAGCTATTCCCTGATCACGACGTACCGGAATTCAACCTAGCCACTGTAGTTTGGCACCCGTTCTCTGTACGCGGTCCCAGAGGACGAGTGGAGCTAGAATACTTGTCAGCTATGCGAGAACGATATCACACGGTTAGCGCCACGATGGAGTCCCTTTCCCGTATACAGATGATACACCGATCTTGGTGGAATAATCGACCTTCGTGCGACGCGATCGCTTTGGAAGAACTTACGACTGAAATTTCCTTTGGACTTGTGGTACAGATGATGAATCGCGCGCAGAAAAGCGTCAAGCTAGTAGACGCATGGAATCGAATGGCGGCCGCGCTCTTGCATGACTACGACAACCCGAATGAACTCGCGAACGATAAGGTGGATAGAGCGGATAGTTCGCTGATGGGAGTTTGGTTAAATGGCACCACCAAGTCTGAAGGGTATCGATTACTGCGTCATCGAGTTCCGTGTTATATCCTTAGCGAAGTTTCCACGGATGAAGACAGGAAACGCTCGCAGCAAGGCCGTATCTACTACGGATTTTTGGAAAACTCTCTTGCTTCTTCGCTGAGCGCCGAATTCAACCCGTACGATAGAGCCGCTAGAATCTCAGGCGTAACGCTGCTGGACACGAAGGAGGATTTTGGTATAGCTGAAAATGTTCCCGAATATCAGTCGCAAGATTATGTTCGCACTTCACCTACGGTACAAGCCGCCGGAGAACGAGAAGATACTCTTAGTAACCCAGTAACGCCCGCCCCCGCTGCAACCACGTCGTCGGAAATCCTCCCTCCTAAAATTATGACTCCAGGCCCTGGAAGTTGGACTCACTGGCTCGAGACTACGCTGGATAATCACGTCACCCCATGCTTTGAACAAGTTAGCGCGCGACGAGCTCGAGATATCGATGGCATCCAATACTACGACCGTGAACGACGTAGATTTTTATTCTTCGACGAAGAGCCATTGATACCCGAACACTACCGAGCGGATCCGCGTATCTGGGGCCTGCCAGTTCCAATCAAGCACTTCGTGCAAACGGTCAATCATAAGAATGTGGAACCTCGTCCCTTGTCTCTATGGATGTATCCTACGGAGAGGCCGGAACCTGGAGATGCGGGTAGAGAGTATCACGAGCTAGTAGTGGAGCGAAGAAAGGAGGACAAAGGAAAGGCTATAGCTCGAGTGGAGTCGCGAGGAAGAACGAGGAGCCCGATGAGTATTCGCGCGCGATCCCCGCCTGCTCGAGAAAACGAGAACTACTACTCACGCCCTCGATCCCCTTCACGTTCGCCTCAAGCCGGACCTTCCGGATTGAACTACTATACGGAGAGCTCCCGTCGTCTCTATGACCATTGGAGCCCTGAACCAGGACGGCGAAGACCGAACTATCGATCCCCTTCTCCCTACCGAGGACGTAAACGCCGACGTAGCTTCAGCTGGGAGCTTACGGAGCGTACCAGTATTCCCAGAAAGAAGGCGGACAGTCGTCAACGTCGTTCGAGGACTCCTGAAATGCGAGACCGTAGCCCTTATCGAAGAAGTCCCTCGCTGGAAAGCTATCGCTCACTTCGCTCTCCGTCCCCCGCCATGTCGTACATTTCGCAACGTTCTGTTTCCTCGTCCTCTTCTATGGTCGTAGTACCCATGAATAACTCTACCGCGCCTGTTGAACAATTAGTCAGCCCAATGATCGTCGACGACAACTCCACCTCCTCCGCTATCGCTGTCACGTCGACTTTTCCAGCTCATGATTCTGTGGCCCTAAACTCCTTGCAGAATATGTTTCCCGCGGCAACGACGGCCCCAGTCCCGATAATAGAGAATTTAGACGATCGGGTCAAAAGTCGCTACTTGATGATATGGAATTTACCGGTGTACTATGTCTGGCAAAATGTCGTCGACTGGACCACGGCTGTCCTACAGCGCATCGGGAACCCTCACTTGGTCCGTATGGTGCGAACAAACGAATCCGGATTCCAAATCTTTTGGCTGAGGTTTCAGACGGTCGAAGGCGCGCAACGTTTCCGCGGAGTAGTACATGGACATCGACTGCGACTGGACAACACACGAGTAAACTGTGACTTCATTCACCTCAATGAATATAATGGAGCCAATGGACGCTCCTCGGATTATTGGTCTCTGGATGACGGACTGTCTCATAATTGTCTGGTTACGGCTGCTGAATTCTCTGACGAGTATACTCGGCCCATGGATGCAGCCCCCTCCTTGCTCTCACGTCTTACCCTGGCTCTCGACGCTCCGCCCGAAGTACCCCTCATCGCTCGCTTATCGAAAAGCGGCAGACGCCGCAAGAATTACAATGCACGTCTAGCAGCTGCCGACGGGGGGGCTCTGTGACAAAGGGTACATAATTACTTCATCGGCAACTCTTGATCGCTACGTTGAGCTCACGTCGCGTGATTTGATTACTAATACGTAGATATATTCGTCGAGCTCATATGTTTTGTACTTAGCTTTTAACACTTGATTTCTTGTCCGTCGCCCCGCTCCGTACTCATGAGAACCCCCCCGTTCTAATCACTAAGGCTGGGCACCCATTTGCTGCCCCCCGATCGAGGGAGACACGATCTCTACCTAGAGTTACAAGGTACTTAGACAGGAGGTCGACGCCTTGAGCGCTCCCTCCTACGAATTCCGTGGCTACTCAGCCCCTCCGAGGTCCTTTACCCACGCGGCGTCACAACTCTTATTAAGTGCTCTATACCAGTTTTCGAAGGGCTACTGCCAGAGCCACACAACACTAATGTACTGAATGTGTTGTTTGTGTTGGCCCACTGGCATGCCCTTGCAAAGCTTCGACAGCATACAGATCTATCCTTAGCTGCTCTAGATGGACTCACGACACAACTTGGCGAATTACTTAGAATTTTTCAGGGGGAAACATGTGCAGAATATGACACGCGAGAGCTGAACCGCGAAAGGGCAGCTCGGATGCGCCAAACAGCAGGCAAACCTACTTCAAACGAGAAAAACCCTGGACATGTAGCGGATGCTATCGGGTCTAGCAACAAAACTCCTATTACCGATAATACTCACAACGATCGTCCGGAAGTCAGGGCTTCGAAATCGACAAATAGTGCGGGCAAACTCCGCAAGACCCTCAACCTCAATACCTACAAAGACCATTCATTAGGTGACTACGTAGAGTCCATCAGGCGATATGGGACAATCGATTCTTACTCAACAGAGGCGGGCAAGTCCTGTGTATTTTTCTGTCTGCTGTCGAAGCTCACTCATTTACAGATGGAATTAGAGCATCGCTCCCCAAAGTCACGTTATCTACGAACGAGCCGTAAACACTTCGAACAGCAACTGGGCCACATTGAGCGACGCCAAGCTCGTATTCGTCGAATCCGGCAAAGGTTGAATGGCAATGGCAAAAATCATGGTGTCCTCATGCATGAGAAGGGACCAGTTTCATCGGCTTCTGCTTATCATATTGGAAAGACGCAGAACCATCCTATGGACCTTGAAGCCATTGCACGACGAGCTGAAGGTGACTTCGCTGCCAAGGTAATTCTTTACAAATCCTCATCCGATCACATTTTAACCTTTCTAATGTTGGTAGGATTTCACCAAGAAACTAAAAGAGCACTTGCTACCTAGAATTCTCAAGAAGCTCAAAATTAGCGAAGATGGTCTCGGATCTGGTGACACAAGTATGGAACAACTGGCGCAAAAGTGGGTCGTCGTAAAAAATGATCGCATTTTCCAACATAAATTAGCACGTTTCTATCATACAACATATGACGTGCGGCGCTCAGAGGACGTCATCAACCCAAGGACAACACATTGTGATGTTATGCTACTTGCCGATCATCCAGATATGACGATCACTCATCCTTTCCTTTATGGCCGTGTTTTCTGAAATCGGAATATACCACGTCAATGTGGTTTATGTCGGTCAGGGTATGAAGAGTTACGACGCAATGCGCTTTGATTTGCTCCACGTCCGTTGGTTTCAACTCGAAATGTCTGATCTTCAAGACAGGCATTTATCTGAGTGGGTCTCTTTACGTCTCAATCGGCTATCCTTCCCGTTGATGGCCTCAAAAGATTCGTTTGCTTTTGTGGATCCTAGCCTCGTTCTCAGAGGTTGCCATTTGATCCCAGCTTTCTCTTCCGGAAAGCGTCACCCCGGTGGCACTGGATTTTCAGGCATGGCAAAGGATGGCAATGATTGGAGAAGTTATTATGTGAACAGGTCTGATACATCTCAATATTTCTCCCTCTGTCTTTGCTGAAATAATCCAGGTTTGCTGATCGGGACATGGTTATGCGATATCATTGGGGGCTAGGCATTGGCCATACCTATTCTCATATTCGAGACATTCCTTCCCAACAATACCTAGCACCCCTCTCTGACAAGAACTTAGAAGCTGCTGAAGAGATACCCTGCGAGTCCGGCAGCTCTGCTCCAGCCGCTGTTGATGCCAGTGCAGGCAATGAAATTGACGATGTGCCGGAGCCAAATGATCAAGATCAAGACGATCAAGACGATCAAGACCCAGAGGATCGGGAGGATCAAGAGGACCAAGATTTGGATTGCGATAGTGGAGAGGCAGGTTGCGACGCAAGCGATGACTCAGATGGGGACTATTCTGACCGAGATGACCAGGAACTATTGGAATTACACGAAACATATCACTCCGATTAAAATAACTTACTTTCATTCAAATTAACTTGCCCATCAGTATCAGTCGGCGAGGGCATTTGGTTGAAAGTGGCAATGCGCATGGATTCACGAACTTGATAAATTCAGTAGCCTCCCTCCCCCTTTGCAATTTGATAAGAATACCACACTTCTTTTTGAACCAACTTCGGCCGTCAAGTCCACTGCGATCCTCCCTGACTGCTCCCAAGGGCAAATCGTCAAGCCACCTTTTCGCGAACATCGAATACGAGGTAGACGAATTGATGCGTGACATCGAGACGTTGAAATTAGGCTTGTCCAAGGCGAGCACAGCCGGATAATATCGCTCAGATGTAAGTTCCTCGACGACGCCACTACCTGAGACGCCGCCCCAAACGACATCGGGCCATGTGGTAACCATCCCTCGGTCCCGTGCAGCTGAAGCTCGGACTGCGTCGCCTTCGAAACGGCGAATTGTGGCAGTAGACATGGCGGACATGGGTCTCATTAAGAAGAACAAGCAGGCGGAGGTGGAACTGAAAGATCGCAATACCGTCTTGTGAGGGACTGAACCAAACCTGAGTGAGTATCTTGCGTGTGCAAACTAGGTGATGGCCTTGCATTTACTAGAGTTTTACTGCTGACCGAACAATGTACGGCGAAAATCCAAAGAAGCTATAAAAAAAAGAGTAGCAGGGCAGGCGCAGTCCCTGCGTCTTCGACGCCAGCACATGTATTCGACCTCCAACATCTGTCGAAAATAGTGATTTTCATTTTTATTTTCACTTGGTATATTGTTAGATACGTCTCGCTATCTCTTTTGTTCTGGAATGTTCTGCACGTGCTCTCACGTGCATTTGTTGAACATATATTAGCTACAAGTTGTGTCACTTGGAGTTCACTCTTTCTCTCGTGAACTCCAGGTGAGCCTCATAGTATGATTATGCACTGTATGTAGTATGCTAATTAGACTCACTCTTTCTCTCGTGAACTCCAGCGCGCGCCTACCAGAATAGTTCGGATCAGCAACCTGTCAAGATCCTGCCGTTGTTCGGGTGCTCGAACTACGTGCACGGCGGGTATTCTTAGCGCTCCTGAGAACTCTTGGGCACTGCGCAAAATTGCGTGCGTTAGGTTATGGGCCCCGGCCGAGGACTTAGCGAGGCTGGTCTCTCCAGTTCTGGATCAACCCACGAAGCATTCAAGTTCCCCAAGCTCACAGGGGAGAACTACGCGACATGGTGTCAACATATGCAGGCGTCTTTGCAGTCGCGCTATCTTTGGCTCATCGTCACAGGAGAYGAAGCTCAACCCGAAAAGCCGGCTGCGCAACAACCAAAGGAGGCTGCCGACGTCGTAACGTGGAAATCCGACAAGAAGGAGTGGCTCGATTGGTCGCTCCGAGACCAGGCGGCGCAAGGACTGATGAAGGGCGCGGCGGAACCGTCGCAGTGGCCGCACGTCGCAAAGGCAACGACCTCGAAGATAATGTGGGACACATGGAAGAAGCTGTACGTCACCAATCAACAGACGCTCAACGTCCACTATTATTTCGAGGAGCTTTACACCACCAAATACGTCGAAGGGACGCCGATGGCGGATCACATCGCGCTGATGTTAGATCTTGGCGAACGGATTGCGGCCGCCGGCGAGACCATTTCGGACGTGCACATTGCGCGCGCACTTGTCCTTTCCCTACCCCGGAATCAAACGTGGGAGCTGGTAAAGATACAGCTCTTCAGCAAGGAGAAACTCACGTCGGACATCGTTTCGACGGAGCTTCAGGCGCAATATAACCGCGCAAATCATGAGAAGAAGGCCGAAACGGCCCTCCTTGCGGGGAAGAAGGGGAAGATGAAGGCCAGTGGGAGCGCCGGAGACCAAAAGAAGAAAAAAGGTTCCGGCGGCGGCCCCAAGGCCGGTGATGAGTGCAGGTACTGCCACGGAAAGGGACATTGGGCGAACAAGTGTCCGAAACGCGAGGAGGACGAGAAGAAGACGGGTTCGAGCTCTGGCGCCGGAGGGAGCGCGCATCTCGCCGTCGGGAACCTACAGGACTTCGGGACTCGGGAGGTCRGGCAACTCTTCTTCGCCGGAGAGGGGCAGTCGGGTAGCGGGTCGTCAGAGGTGCTCCTCGACTGTGGAGCATCCTCACACATGTTTTGCGACCGCTCATTCTTCACCAACTGCACGCCGAACTCAGGACACGAGACCGTCGCCGTGGGGGATAACCGTCATGTTCCCATCATGGGTCGCGGCACCGTCAGCTTCACGAGCAAGTTGCTGGGCGGTTACCGTAYGGTCGTCCTCAAGGAGGTCCTTTACGTACCTATGCTAGCAGCAAATTTAGTCAGTCTTGGGACTTTACAACGGAATGGAGCCACATTCGAGAGCGTCAACAACGGAGTTAGAGTATTGTTGAAAAACGATGAGCTCTTCCGTGCCTCGTTTGTAGGTGTTAGAGGGACCCTGTACCACATTGATCTTGCGCAAATTGAATCTGTTTCTGCCTACACCGTCGGATTAAGTGCAAATCTTCGAACGTGGCATCGTCGAATGGCGCATATTAATCTCGATTCAATAAGGAACATGATACGCAAAGATATGGTCAAGGGTTTATCCATTACCGAGCTGCATGAGTATGATCATGTATGTGAAGGATGCGTCCTAGGGAAATCACACCGGCTACCTTTTCCGAAGGCCAGCGAGACCACGTACCAGCCAATGGATCTCATTGTCATAGATCTAACCGGCCCCATGGCTAGTCCTACCTGGGGAGGGGCTCGTTATGCACTAGTCGTTGTTGAAGTCTCCACACGGCTACCGGTTGGACGCGTCTTACCATCTAAAGACGGCGTTTACGCTGAGCTTCGGGATATAATTGCGGTGTTGGAGAGGCAATCTGGGAAGAAACTGAAGAGGATGCGGGTGGATAATGGAACAGAGTTCCTCAACAAGATCGTTAGCGATTTCTGTCAGCGGAATGGGATAGTGGTGGAGACCACCGTACCATATACGCCCGAGCAGAACGGAATCGCAGAGAGAGCTATAGCTGTGCTCTTCGAGATGGTGCGCTGCATGCTGCATGCCGCGGCTATGGATTTGCGTTACTGGGGTGAAGCATTTTCATACGCAGTGCACATCCGAAGTATCACATATACCTCTGCTCTAGAAGATCAAGTTCCCCTGCATGCCTGGACAGGAAAGAAACCAGATGTCTCACACCTTCGAATATTTGGGTCTGTTGCCTACGCCAATATTCCGAAGAAGATCCGTGGGGGTAAACTAGAGGTGACGTCAGTCAAATGCCGCTTACTTGGATGGTGGGCGGATGAGACGAAAGGTTACCGTCTAGAAGATGCTGAAACCGGGAAAATTATCACTGCACGGGATGTGCGATTTGTGGAGGATGACACACCAGGTGATCTCGCAGTCATTGAGACTCGAGGTGTGGCCCCAACGCAAGCTGARATTGAAGCTCTCGGACCWCGTGAGGTCGAGAAGTCTGTTAATTCAGATAACTCGGATGCTCCGTCGTCGCCTGAGGAAATATCTGCAGAGCCGCAAGGAGATACTGCACCAGGGCCACCATCTCCACCTCCCGAAAATCCACCGGACGCTGGTACAGAAAATAATCAGCAAATTCAGCAGCCCAAAACGTCGAAATGGGCATCTTTACCACCACGTGAGCACCCCAGGCGCGAACGAAGACCTGCGGCCTTACCNGGCGAACCAATGACAGAAGATGAATTBCTCTTCGAGTCAAATCTACGGACTGGTCAATCTCGGGCATTTATTACATTTGCCAATGAGCCGAGAACGTACAAGGAAGCAATGCGGTCACCTGCCTCGAAGCAGTGGGAGATTGCGATTGCGACTGAGTATAAGACCTTAGTTAAGAACCAGACTTTCGAGTGGGTTCCGTCCGTACCTGAAGGACGAACGGCAGTGGGCAGCCGTATCGTTTTTAGGATAAAACGTGATGGAGACGGAAATGTTGTAAAACATAAGTCTCGGTTCGTCGCAAAAGGCTACTCGCAGGTGGCCGGCAAAGATTTCGTGGAGATCTTTTCTGCCGTGGCGCGTTTTACATCTCTGCGCACACTCCTTGCTGTTGTAGCTCATCAGGGGTGGGAGCTGCATCAGATCGACGTCGTAGCGGCGTACCTACAAGGATCTCTTGACGAAGAGATTTATATGGAGGTGCCAGAGGGCGTGAAAGAGAAGGGGAAGGAGGGATATTACTGGAAGCTAAAGAAGGCGATTTATGGACTGAAGCAAGCAGGGCGTCAGTGGAAGATCACACTGGACAACACGATGAAAGATCTGGGATTTGTCAAGAGCAACGCAGATGACTGCCTCTTTATCCTACGTCATGAGGGCAAAATCATGCTGCTAGTGCTCGTCTATGTTGATGATATGGCTATCGCGGGCCCTGATATTTTCGTGATCAAGAAATTCAAGGCCGACATTTCAGAAAGATTCGAGATCACGGATCTGGGAGAATTGAAATATATCCTAGGGATTCAAGTCTCTCGTGATCGCGAAGCTCGGACTATTTCTCTTAATCAAACCGCGTACATCAACCAAATCCTTGCCCGCTTCGGAATGCAGGACTGCTCACCTGTTTCCACGCCTCTCGCTGTTAAACATGGTCTTTCAGCATCCCAATCCCCAAAAACGGCTGAAGAACTTGCCAAATATGTTGAATATGCAAATGGAATTGTATAATTGGAACTTACCGGCTCGTTGCTTTATGCCACCCAGACGCGACCTGATATGCAACATGCAGTTGGTATTATCTCGCAGTTTGGAGGAAACCCTGGGTGTGCGCACCTGGAAGCTGCAAAGCGTTGTCTTAGGTACCTGAAAGGGACTGCGGACTATACCCTCACCTTTGGACGCAAAGGAGACGGCGACATTGACCTAGTTGGGTGGACGGACTCAGACTGGGCAGCCGACGTTGACTCACGTCGCTCYGTGGGAGGTTTTGTGTTTGATATTGCTGGGAGTTCAATCAGCTGGTCATCCAAGAAACAGCCAACGGTCGCCGTTTCTAGTGTGGAGTCGGAGTATATGGCTTCAGGAGAGGCAACTAAGGAGGCCATCTGGTTGCGCGTCCTTTTGGAGGACATGGGATTCACACAAACGACCGCAACCGTCATTCACGCGGATAATCAAGGCGCCATTGCATTATCTCACAACCCTGTTGGTCATTCACGCGCCAAGCACATTGACATTCGGCATCATTTCATCCGAGAACGCATTCAAAGCAAGGAGATTCACCTTGAATATTGCTCAACAAAGAATATGTTGGCCGACATCTTCACAAAACAACTGCCTAGGGAGGCATTCGAGAAGTTTAGAACGGCTCTTGGAGTGGGAGCACCTTGAGATAGCTCAACGAGTGGGAGTGTCGAAAATAGTGATTTTCATTTTTATTTTCACTTGGTATATTGTTAGATACGTCTCGCTATCTCTTTTGTTCTGGAATGTTCTGCACGTGCTCTCACGTGCATTTGTTGAACATATATTAGCTACAAGTTGTGTCACTTGGAGTTCACTCTTTCTCTCGTGAACTCCAGGTGAGCCTCATAGTATGATTATGCACTGTATGTAGTATGCTAATTAGACTCACTCTTTCTCTCGTGAACTCCAGCGCGCGCCTACCAGAATAGTTCGGATCAGCAACCTGTCAAGATCCTGCCGTTGTTCGGGTGCTCGAACTACGTGCACGGCGGGTATTCTTAGCGCTCCTGAGAACTCTTGGGCACTGCGCAAAATTGCGTGCGTTAACATCCCAAGATCACAAACTCATGGTACACAAAGCTCCTGTATACCTTTTTCCACCTCTCCCTCAAATGAAATTTGACCGTATCATTTCTAGGCCACAACCAACATATTGTCATCACCTCCTCCTCCACCGCTCTCGTGACAATGCACAACGCCAAACGCTTCCTCGAAGACTCCTCGTATGTCCAATTCCGCTTTTCCTGTACGCTCGATATTTATCTTCAGCAGTTTCAAGCCTTCCCAAGATACCCGCGCGCCAGTAACCTCCGAAAGCAACATGCAGCTGGAGGTCCTTGTATTTATCTCTCGCAAGCGCACTACGACGGATTCGAGTAGGAAGGAGGCCGAGACGAGAAGCACGTAGACGGTGCTGTGAGCAAGCTGTAGAGGGACGGCATGCGCTGGGCGTGCAACTGAGGTGGGCTACGGCCAGACGCCTCTGTGTTGGTTTATGTGTGAGCGTCTTCGGGTGGTGACATAATTGACGTCGTTTTGGCCGTGGCTGCGCTGGTTGATCTGAGCTCATCCTTCAACATGACTAGCAGTGAGTGTCTGGAACCACTAATCCTTTGCAGAACTGATGTTAATACTGGTAGCCGCATTTGAATACGAAATATACCTCCACAACGGAACCCTGTCAACAAACGAGGAAAAGCGCGAAAAAGCGGATTTAGTCGTCCAAGCTGCAATAAGCTGGGTGAAAGCCGACGTAGATGCTTATGGGAGGGGAAGCGGCTTGCGCACCTGGCGCGTTCTCATCGTGTAAGTCACTTTATTCATAGTTATGCGATTACTTCTTGTAATCTGAGCAGTCTCTCCCAGTCAAGCCCCTCACAAATCGGGGAGGGCCAGGGGCCAACATTACACGGCGTACGGGCTCTCCCCGACGCTCAACAGCAATGATAATTCCGAGGCCTATCGCAAACGATGGGTCGTTCACGCGGATGTCGATGAAGACGACGCTCTCGTCAACAGTTGCTTCGAGAAAAGCAAAAAGAGCAGAGTGCGTTACGATATCGCTGCTGATCATATGCGCTTTCTGTCTGCAAGTGACCGCATTTTTTTTTCCAAATCTTGGCTTTCTACTGATTTTTTCTTAGGGCCCTTTCCGAGTCTATGTTTGACCTACCGGATTGTCCTCATTGCACTACATTGTACCAATCTTGTTGTCTTTAGAAATGAATGTAATACGTGTTTCTTCATCCGCCCCCGAGACGCGTCCCAAATGCAGACACAGCGTATCGCGCAATGCATTTATTGGCCTTTTTCTCTCAGACTTGCACGAGTATGTCATTTTCTGCAAGTCATCTAGTATATAGGTAATTGTTGCCCAGCCCAGAAAATCAGTTGGAATTATGCTTTGAAAGTGATCATAACTGGCCAAAGATTCATAAGAATTCAGGTTGGATGACAAGTTGACAAATTTCTGAGTGTCATATTAATTCATTGACAATTTTCACTCAGACTCGCATGGACATGTCACTTTCTGTATACCATCTAGTATATAGGTCAATCCTAATAATATCATGGTATTTCTTCAGAAGAATGGTAATCATATTAGATAGATAAACTATGGTGCGCCAAACTTTTGTGAGTGGCTCGTAGTCGGCCAAGAGCTTTCTTTGTCTCCAACTTATTTAATTAGTTGCAACTCTTCTAGAGTACTGACCATCACTGCGCGGATACCAACTGAACGAAGTACATATGATATTTTTTGAAAAGAATTGCGATCACATTAGCTATATAAACCACGGTATTCAACACTTTTGTGAGTGGGTCATAATCAGTGAGGTGTGCGACATCAAGGTAAGCTATTAAAATTGTATATTTCCAAAAACATGAGTAGGGCAGAACGATGACTAATCACAAAAATAATCCGGGAAAATCAGCGGGGCCCCAATTTCCCGATGTACCTCATGGCAGAATTGAGCTATTTATTTCGGTCAAATATTCAATTGTAGCTGCACGGCGCACATCCTTTTCTCACTTTTCCCTCTCGCTTTGTTCAAGACCTGTACCCAAGTACACAAGATAAATTTTTAGATGTAATGTGCGCCACCAGTACTTCGAATGTGACCTCAGGATTGCATGTGCTGGGTGGCCGGATTATCTATCATCTTCAGTTGTCCCTTTGCGCTAGCTCGTATTAGCAATGTCGATACTGCAAAGTGAAATGTGATTAGCTTTGAATGTAATGCTTGCTATTATTCTGTTCTCATTTCTTCAAGTCTTTCGGAGTCAAGTCTGTGGTGTTTTGTGTCTCGTCTAACTGTTTGTGTAAGTGTGACGTGTTTATCGTTGCCGACTTTCTGATACTTTCCCTTCAGGTCCACTATTCTACTGTGACTCAATCTTAACCGGCGCGTCGGTGCTGCCAGTTGTCTTAAATCTCATCGCATATACCAGGTAGGTGTTCTCGTCCCTCGAAGTTGCCACATCATCAATTTGTGCAAGAGTGATTGCAGAGTGCTGCCGCCGCACAACGAGAAAACGCGAGCGAATGGCTACACATAGGAATAGGGTTTGATCATTGTAAGTTGAATACTATCTTCCGCATTCTGTAATAACATTACCTTTTTGCACTAGTGGTCGAGCGACTAGCAGCTCGCCATATTCACCTGCAGGGGGTGGCCGCTGCAGGTATCATGATCATGCGCAACTGTATCTTACTAACTCCACTCGGTGCCCGTTGGGCGCTGGTGGTCATGCATCAACGTGGAGCCCATCGTAGCTCGTTGCGCCACTGGAACGGTTCGCAGTGGATAAGCGCCCGGGTAGTCGGTGGATGTTGGATGGGAGATTTTGGATTGTATGCCATACTTGTGGATGGAATTCGGTAAGTGTGTTGAAATTTCTGGGTTATGTTACTAACGATAGCTTTTCTGTTGTCAGCGTAGTACTGTTCATTTGTTCTCGCAATGTATGAATTATCGACTACCACTACATATCTATGTGCGTCTTTCCGACTCGTCTTTCCGACTTGTAGTTATTGTATATGACTATTGATACGGTTTTTTTAGCTATATGCTACCAATTGTACTCTAGTTTTCGAGCTACACAGCCTGTATCGCACCTGCATGCAGCGGTTTACCGCTTCGGGCGGTGCTCGCGATTGAAATGAGTCACGATATCCTGCCCCAGGATTCACATACAGTGTTCTTTTCTCGTCCTAGATCTGCCGTCTCATCAAGTTCCACTGCTGGAGCGATCGCTGCTCTGAAGATACGCCGACCCTCGATACTGAATTAACAATGGCGATTGAATATGGGCAGGCGGTGGTTGTCGGCAGGGTTTAGGGTCGGAGAGAAGAACCAAGTGACTGTACGTTTTCATATTCTTCATTTGCTTCTTGCTTACAAAGTGCATTCGGTCTCTGTTTTTACAGGGCTGGGCATACGCCTGCATGATCGGGCACTTGTTGGTGCACTAAGCATTGCGCTGCGCGCCGCTCTCTTGTAGAAACGTCTGCAGTACCCTACGTATTGAGACGTGGCGCGATTTTCGAGTAGCATGCATGACATTTGCGTGCTACACTCTGTAAGTTGTCTATTAACTATTAGATATATGCTAATCCTCTTGTTTGTTCGCTTAGATACTCCGTTCCGCTCTCCAATCATCCTCAATCATCTCTGCGCTGCCGCTCGCTGTCTAAGAGGTAAATGTGTTATATGTGTTATCTATGGTGGCGACTTTTGACTAATCCGTCTCTCATTTAGTAGCGTGGCGCTTTCTACCTCATCTCATAAACTCGGCAGCCGTTTCTCGTTCCTCAGAGTCGGCTCGGCCACGTCATCGATTTCAGCTGGTAGGCGGCCCGCCGGTCCGTCAGAGTCTGAAACGACTTGAACGCGCGGCACGTTTGATTCGCTTTCCTCTCCAACCCCCGTCCCTTTGCCATTCATCTCTCCCATCGCCTCCGTCCCTTGCCTTGTATCTCAGCATACCCTTTGCCCCTCAACCTTAAGATCCCACCGTACATGAATCGAACGGAATCGACGGCGGGTTAGGGTGTATGGAGTGTGCGCGAGGTCTGGGCTGGGAGAATGGACGAATACATGAAGGTGCGCATGTTGTATTTGTGTTATCTGTTTTCATTTAAAGTCAGCTGCAGTGTCTTGTTACTCAGTTCATCCTCCCCACCTGCGGCGCGATTCACGAGCAGTACGAGCGCCAGGAATGCATATGTTTTGTAAGTTGTCTATTCAGCTCAGGATGTATGCTTATATTTCAATCTTTTTCAATCAGATACCCCTTCTCTAACCTTCCGAATGTCTTCGGTCGCTTAACCGCCCACCCGAACCTAAGGACTGCGGTGGATGTGACCGTGACATATCCAAATCCAGCCGACGGATAACTCCGGCGGTGGAATGGATAGCGGCTTATCCATACGGTGTGGATAAAACCACTCTCGCCCACTTGCTTCAAATCCTTAGAAATGTTGCAGGCTAATATACAATATATTTATCTATTTGTTGCCCAAAATTCGAATAGCCAATATGAAATTTGACCTCTCTATTGATATAACAATGAAATGAAGTAAATCTAAGGTATCTAGAGTTGTCTGGAATGGTACAGGCAGTTAAACACGGAAGGGGTCTTCAGATCGCTCGATATCACGTTTAATAGTATTTTCTACAGCTTTTAAACCTGGAAAAAGAGGTGACCTTGCCCAAGATCCAATGGCCATCTGGGCTTTGAATGTCTGAGAATTCATGTTGGTTTGCATGAAGTTAACTTGTCTACAACCAGTTGAAAAAGCACGTTCGGCATCGACAGATGTTGCTGAACATGTGAAGATAGTATTAATAGCAGGTAGAAGCTCAAATATTTTTGGAAACTCACCCGGGGCAGAGCAATAGTCAGACGCCATTCGGACAAGATGGGGTCGTGTACTCAAAGCCTGGTGCCAAAATTGCATGTATCCCCCTGCTTCCTTGATGGTAGCAGTCGCAACAAGGGGCTCTTTGAGATATCTATTGATATCATCAACTGATTCCTGCGATTGTACAATTGCAGGAGCATAGCGAGAACGAGTCTAAATATAACTTGCCATCAGTCATATAAATATAAAGATTGAAGTGCACGTACTCGCAAATTTGTGGAAGGAGGATTAACACTGCCCTCGGGAGCATATTTTGTATTCCAGACTGAGATCACCTTTTTTTCAATTTCTTTTATTTGTCTTGGCGTCCTCCCGTGATCCTTGAACCATTTCAACTTCCTGTCGGGACACATGACTATGATAACCAAATTAGAAAAATCAAACGGTCAAGTGATTAAAAATACCAATGGCAATTAGATAGATATCACAGTTCTCCGCGAACACAGAGTACTTATCGATCATAAATATTGCTGCTTGACAGGCAACTTGAATAACTGTTGAGACATCATTTTCTTTATCATCACGTGCAGCGGTGAGCCCTTCGCGCAATTCCTCGAGGGTGGGAATAATGTCTACCACTAATGGAACCTCTGCAGTCGAGAAGATCTTTGTAGCGTCGTCAAAAAGCTGGTTCATTTGATTTATTAGTTGTGTCCAGATAGTAATATATTAGCTCTTACTAATAAAATTTCCCTCACATCCTCAGCCAACTTCCACTGGGAATCCGATAGGGAATAGTGCTTGAGACCAAGCGAGGGAATGGCTGTGAGTTGCTCGATAACTTCTTTAAAATAGAAGTGAGCAAGTAAGCAATCAAGATCTGAGTTCCAGCGTGTCGGAACACGTCGAACAAGTGCTGTGCGGTTCCCTTCGAGACTTTCCGTTTCGGAAACAAGTTTATCAAACTTCTCCTTGAGTGTAGAGGAGTCGTGAACACGGCGTGCTAATCCTGCAACCTAGTTGCATAGTCAATAATATATTCAAGCTAAAAGAATGAATACTGACCCTCGGAAAAATTTGCAGTGCTTCTTCGACTTCATCAGCATCAAGATACACATGGTGGCTTTGCATATATTGAACGGCCCTCTCCTGAACTGATTTTGCCACCTGGTCATTATGGGCAGTCTGGCCTTCGTCTTCTTCAACTTCTTCAATTGTTGCATCAGCCTCTTCATTTACTGCAAAATTATCTTCGTCTCCAGAATCAGAATACTCATCCCCAGACTCTAAAACAATTTCCTCTTCAGTTGAGGCATTTAAAACCTCTCCTGCTCTCATAAATTGACCAGCCCTAGCTCCTCCTGAAATGCGAACGGTTTTCTTGGCCTTTGGCTTCTTGAAAAAAAAAGAAATAAAGACCTAATGCATTTCGGAGTATTAGCAGATTTCATAGGTATATATTCCTGCACTCACTTTGGCAATCAAATTAAAAATGTGAGCCAAGCAGCGAAGGCGTCCATCTGGTCCACCAAATTCAGGAATATACTCCTTGAGAATTTCCGCCAGCTTATCACAGTTAGAAGCATTGTCCATACAAATTGAGAAGAGCTGAAGCGAAATTTTCAGAAATTATGCTCTACTTTTATGGAATTCAAAGACCACATCACCTGTTTATCAAGTCCAAATCGTTTCAAACATTCCCACACTACTCTGGCCAAGTAGCGCCCATCGTGCTTCTGCTTGAGCCTGAATAAAATAATCAGGATGTATTGGAGACAAATAATTAATAAAAACAGCACCGAAGAAATTCCAAAATAGCTCGGTGAATTGCCCCATTTTCGTACCAAATAATGACTAGACCAAGATAGGATGACACCAGAGGTGATGTCCAACCATCCAAGACGAGGTGGATCATGGAATTTAAAGTCTGGGGTGCAAGATGAATCAATTTGACCAAATGATCTTAAAATAAAGACTTGCGAAGAAGTATTGTTGAACATGGCGGGAAACCTCTAAATATATTGAGTTTATGTCGTCACTGACTGTCCTTGGCCTTGGCACAATTACACCAGGCCGGAGCATTTGGACCTCAGTAAGATAATCTTCGTCCGAGACCATATTGAATGGGCGGCTACTTTTGGCACAACAGAGCGCGATCAGAGCTCGATGCATGGCATAACTATATGGGTATATCGGCTGTGCTCCATCTGCAGCTGATTTAGTATGCGGATCAATTCCTTGCGATTCCAGGCAAAGATTCATGGTTCGGACAAGATTGCTAGTACCTTCCCCAGTTTTCGTGCGAGGCCTGAATATGGGTTTGTGATGGTGAGGATTGGATGGACAAGTGAAAACAAAAGTTAAGCTCATGGGTTTTCCGTCCTCTGGGTCATATTCACGTTGGAGAGTGATGTCATAGTGATTGTATGCATCTGAGCGCCATGTCGTACGGGCAGCATCTGTTGAGATAATATTATTAGATGATCAATATTCAAGTGCCTTGATTAATAAAAGACTGACCAATGATTTCGAGATCAGTCATCTTCCACACATCAAGATCAGACATTCTGTTGATAGTGGGTGCTGCTGCACGCGCACGCCTCTTGATTGGTGATATGAGCACGGGTGGTGGAGCATCCGAATCAGAGGCATTGTCGTCCAATGATGGGGTTGCCGGTAAGCTGGGAAAACTCTCAGCACTAGGACTGCGCTGACGGACACCACTGGTCTGGGATGGTGGTGTTGCCATACGGTTGGCTGAGCGGCCTCGAAATGGGTTTTGGGAGCGACCTCGAGGATTATCAGGCATTGTAAATTACTGCAGGATGCTTGTGATGTACGTTTGAGCTCATTTCTATCCCTTTATATGTCTGCAATGGCTATTATGTCCACCAATTGGAGAGCTATGGGAGATAAAGAGGACTTTATTCAAATAATATGTACTATAAATTGTTTATTTGCTTTTCTTCAGCCTTATAGAACAGTGGGTATAGGAGTTAGAACAATTTTTTCTATTGCTGCACTACCTGAAGTACGACACAAGTACGACAATGTTTCTCGAGCGGCCTGACTAAAAATATCTTCGATAGCCGACGGATATCCACGGCAGCCTCGGATATCCACGCTAATTATCCAATCCATATCCAGCGCTATGGATAGCGGCCCGTTTTGCAGGTAACCGGGCTTAGCTAATCCACCGCAGTCCTTACCCGAACCGTTGCTCACCCCAGACGAGGTAAGTTGGTTCGTCATGCTAATGTAATGTCGTTGATCTGTCTCTTTAGAAGCCCTGATACTGCAAGATAGCACCAGCAACGACTACACTGCGTATCGAAAACTCGGCGACCAATTCTCGTCCAGCAGCTCTGCCACGTCATCAAGCTCCGCGTGAGCGATATTGACATGTTGGGCTTGGCTACACGAATCAAGTGAGTTCGCCATTTTTTTTTCTCGTTACCTTCTTGCTTATGTCTACCTGCAGTGACTCTCTTGCGCGTTAACCCTCGGAGCGGCAGGTGCGCACCCTCCATTGGCCTTATGGAAATCGGTAAGTCGGGCAGGTTGTTTCATTGCCTGTACTAACTATATCTTTAGGTCGGCCGGCGACTACAATTTATCAATTCCCGAGCTTGACTTGGGTAGCTCGAAGTTCATTGAGGTGCATAGGATCTGCTGCTGCGCATATCTTCGTAATGTTGGCCCTTTTTTGTAGTATTTTTCATGCCGACCTGTCCCCTCGAATTGACCCACAAGTTCTCGGCACACTGTTCGTCGTGTTCGTCTGCGGCAAGTTGCCGTTGCAGGCGCCACGAACTTGACCCGCCAATATCACTAAGTCTGTTCGGTGCCCGTCTGGGCGAAGGATATTTGTGTATCAATACTGCGCCGATCTGTGGCGTAACTCGAGTTGGATATGTGTTTGTATGGTCGAGGAATCGTACCTGGTATATTGGTAGGTGAATTTCTATGTGTTGAGCGATCGCTAACGCCGGTCTCTTCTGCTACAGGGTATGGATAATTAGCTGTAGCTGTCGAGAACACACGAGTGAATGCGCATGCGCACGAGTGTTTTTTGGTTATTGTAAGTCAAATACTGTCTCCTGTAGTTTGTATTAACGTTACTTTTCTATGCTAGTTGTTTGAGTGACTAATATCTTGTCGTGTTCGTCTACAGTGCGTGGTCGCTGCAGACGTCGTCGTGAGCACGCAAGGTGCACCTAGCACAGTCCACTCGGCGCCCGTTTTGCGCTGAGTGGTCATGTATCGATGTGGAGCCGCCCCATACGCCGCGGATTGTAGCGGTCACGTCTTTGAAGGGTCAGAGGATGCTACACTTGTGGCTGAAACTTGGTAAGTGTTGACCCCTATATCTATTCCTCGACTTACACTGCGCATTGGCTTTGTTGTCGGTTCTGCTAGCGCTGTACTTGTTCGTTGACTTGGCGCTGTCTCGCGATTACCAAACTCGGCGTGATTTCGAAGAGACAACGACGTCGAAGGTAGTTCTTGGGAAGCTTTCCAGCTGCGAAGTAATAGGTAGGTAGATACCTTTCCATTTGCGTATTGGCTTCTGATCTATCGTCTAGGAGTACTCATGTGTACGATACAAGTAATTTGTACCTGCCTCACTCTCCTTTAGGGTACGTGTTCCTTTCCCCTCCTCTTCCTCTTTCCCCGCCCGCTGGTGTGACTCCGGCTGACGTGATGCTTGTCCATTTCAGCGCACACGGACCGCATCGCACCTTCGCCGTCCCATTCTCTCCTTCCTGTCTAACGTACGGCGGCTCAGCATTGGCGGGTCCCAGGTGATGTCCCCTGTCCAACCCGACTTCGTGGTATGCTTTCCCTTCTCCCTTCTGGCTGGTGTGGCGCTTGCTAACGCAACATTTTTCCATTCTAGCAATCACGCTCCGCATCTTTGAATTTATTTGTTTTATATCGTTTCATCCGGTTGCGCGAGCGTGAATCTGAATTTCTCAAAATTTAAATTTTTGTTCTATCATGTTGCATCTGGCTACATTTTCAATGTAACAAATCCCGCCTACAAACAGATTGAGTAACAAATATGAACTGCTGTGTTTTGTTACATGAGGTATTGTTTGGTTGCGTCCGGTCACCTGGATTTCTCACTGGGAATTACGTCTCATGGAAATTATTTCTCGCCTTCTTTAAATGAGTAAATATAGGTGAAAATGTGTATGGCACTAGCAGGGTACCCGTGCTCCGCACGGTACAATTGTACTCTGGCAAAAAAGATACAAATAGATAAAGTACATATTTTTTGTGAAGGCTGAAAAAAGTCGTCGTAAAAGTTGGGGTCAAACATAACTTGTCGTTCCTGGGCTTTGAGAAAAAATAGATATATGTGAAAGAAAACAGGGAGAAACAAACAAGAAAGGGTCAGAATTTGCGACTATGCACATTTATTAAATGCCAACCTTAATAATAACGCAGGCGATACGTTTGGTGCTGGGTGGAGTACCGCAYTTGGATGATATCGTTGTATTGCACCCCGTTGGGATTCCGTTCAGTATGCTGCTCTCCTCGCCGTCGGCGCTTATGTTGCCAATAGGCAATGTGTTCTCCGGGCCATAAATGGCAGATGTAGGAGTTTGCTTCAAGGGGAACAATGAAACACCGAACGTTCTGGTGTACCATCCAGGGCAGTGGCACTTCGTGCTGCGAATCTTGGAAGCCRCGAAGAACGGTGTCGGCGTGGATAGGAATATAAATGTCCGGAGCTTGAGCTCGAAAGCTGACCATGAGAATGTTAAACGCAAAGTGTGTGGCAATGAGGTGAATTACGAATGTGGGAGGGTCTCTACTGTAGWAATTKGTATTGGCTGGCCCGGGCCAGTAGAGGTCGGACTGTACTTGTCCTGGATGCATGTCCGAGTTTGAGCCCAAGTATTTGGTGCGGTTGGCTGCCATGCTGTCTAGCGATGTTCAGTTTGGTTGAACTCATTATATACTTCAACAATCCAGGTTATTAACGCGGCAGATTCTAAGTGAACTGCATAGTCAAACTAAAAAAAACTTGGGCCTTTCTTGGGCTACAGCCAGGATTCTGCAAATACTTCTGGCTATATATATGGTGAAGTCTGGTGTTTGCGGCGCAGTATATGCATATGTATCCAATCCATACTCTCAATATCTGCAATGAATTGAGAAACAATATTTTACTAGTTAGGAATCTTGTACAATAAATGCCCCTGTTCACTTAAAATTCAAGGTGCCGCACCAAAGCAGAATCCTCAATCATCTCGTTGTAATAGTTTTCCGCAAACCAATGCTAATAATAAATAATCTCCCTGGCAATTTATCGGATAAACCCCGCAAGAACACTAAGTACAATAAAACACGACCGCTGATACTACTTATATGTAAGTACTGTCGCAGCTGACCTGCCTATTTTCAGCTAGTAAGTACCTGCTATTTTGGGGCTATTATAAATGGGAATGGAAACTTAAGAAGAAATGATTCCAACTCACCTGCAGGCATCCAAACCCTTTACGTATCCATCTGACAAGGGCGCACCGCGGGAGTCTGAATCAGGTAGGATCTTTGTGGGTCGCGGTTGTTCATAACGAAACAAGCTAGCGCCTCTTGGAGTGCGTTAAACTTAAGGCAATGTTGCGCGTGAAACGAAATGACCTTTGGTTGCATTGAAAATAGGTGCAAATCGGTCTTAGGGCCGAGTTGTTCCGGGCCAGACTTCCCTGATCATATTTATCTTTGCCCACCTTCGCCCTTATCGCTACTCCAATGAGTTTTGTTCAAGTTCCCACCATTGGCCAGCGTTGGCAAGTGCGACATTGGCCAAAAGTTGGCCAACCTTTGTTCAATCTTCCATTGACCATTAACTTTCATTTAAATTGGTGGATTTAAGTTTGATAAGTATTAGAGCATATATACACAAAAAACAAAGAGGAACAGCCGGTTATTTATGGAAAGCGAGACGGTCGCGCTCACATATGAGCAGCCGGGGCCTTTTCGGCATGATGACCGAGTGATCTTGGCACGTCAGGACCTCGAGCACTACAATTAATTACATCTAACTTGCTCTGGTGGCACGCCCTGTAGTGTGGCTCCATCGATGTTAGCATGTAATTTATTAGGGGTGCTAATTTAAGATTCGACCCGTGGTTCAACGTTCAAACCCCAGCCCGATTCAGTGGGGATTTCTCAGACTGAGAGATACCTATCCTTGATTTGCGCGCGAACGTCCGAAGAGCGCGTCGAGCGTGGACCTGGTGGATAGCGGAGTATGATCGAGGCGCAGGAGTGCTGGCGATTGGAAACAGACGCGCGGGACTAGTCAGAGGATAGCGGCCTCATTTCATACGCGCGCTGATGAGCCCGAGCTCACGCCTCGACGAAATTCGACGAAGGCAACATTCCCGCGCCTCTCGCTGCATTCCCATGACTCGCCGACGGTCTATGCGTTTTTCGCACTGTCCACTTCATATTTACATTCCTATCCACCCTTATCTAGTATTATATATATTCAGCTACCTTCCAGCGGTTCGCCGAAGCGCGACAATTTGTCATGTTAAGTTTAGGCGCCTGTGCACACGGTAACGCACGTTTCCCGCGCYMATGTTCGTCAAAGTACATTTCTGCGACGTTGACGGACACAAATTTTTCGCTGTTAACACGCCCTCCTGAACGGTCGTCCTTCACGTCGCCGCTAGGGTGGCCTGCTCATATTCACCCGCTCTCATGCRTGTGTTCAATGCGTGTCAGTGTCAAGTCCTGCYTCACATTGTCCGCGCTCATGCGCGTGATAGTCTGCATCCCACCAGAGGCCACCTTGGGTGTCGAGGTGCATGTCCGTGGCGCTGGCGTACTACGCAGCGGGGTATTGGGCAGCAAGCGCATGTGCCTCGCATGGGCGGGGCCAACACTTCAATAGTCCTGCCACAAAATACATCAGCGCAAGCTCAGTTACGAGCGACGGCATGCGCAAGACAGGCGTAGACACGGCGTCATACTTCTGATTCTTGTACTGCGAGACCACGGCCGAGGACGCGGCGAGATACTGCTTCCGCAACTGGCCATTTGACTGCATGAATGGCCTCGCCGGGGCCGCGTGCACGGCACCAAACGCCGTCTGCTGCTCCATTGTCCCCGTCCAAACCCTACGCGAACAACGTACCTGAGGGTAGTCCGAGGGTCGGCCGTTAGGCCGTTAATTTTTTTCTTATATACACCTAATTTTAATGGATTTCTGGCTGTTTTTATGACCTAAATGGCATTTAAAAAGCACTGGCATGGTATGTACATGCGCCGTTCAGTATTATCTATCCTTTTAGCGCTAGAAAACCTATTTGAATAATGTTTGCACACGGTGGGACTTGAACTGAAGCCCTCGGAGGGAATAATATCGTACACGTGACATCTTCGCGTGCATAATCTAGACGCGCAGTGCGCATCAGCGTGATTGTTTGGGATGCTCTGCCAAGCACTACGCTATTGCTACACTATGTACTGCTTTTCGACTGTAATATCCAATAAAAACTCTGGAAAAATGTATATAARAAGATCAATGATATATGAATTAGTATGTATAGACTGTTAGTTCAAACCAGGCCATAACTTCCTAGGGGTTGCAGAGACTTGGCACAAGTGATCGAAGTGGATCAAGTGACAAATTTGCAGAATGAGCTCTGGCATTCACTCCTCCTGCTACAAAGCGTCTTTAAAGCATCTATATTATATCATTCAAAGCTAATACTGCTTAATAAATGAGCTCTA